>JAHBCN010009167.1:0-35731 GCA_019359885.1 Listronotus oregonensis | reverse complement strand
TAATGTATGGTGTGATATGTACGGTAAGTTAATCAACCAGTACGCAAGATTATTCTTAAGTCAAATGGTAAAATTTGTTTTTAGATAATCACCTTATAGGACCATTTATTTATTACCACACACTAAATCTTTTGAAAAAGCAGATATTACCGGCCGTGAGAGGTATAGTTCCTAGAAAACAAGTACTGAATGATGTGTGGTTTCAACAGGAAGGGCACCCCGCACATAATACAATTTCTACTAACACAAGTGTTTATTAACAACAAAGTTATCGCAAACGGCGATCCTGTATATTGGCCAGCTAGATCGCCAGATATTACACCTCTTTATTTTTATATTTAGGGATATGTTAAAAATGAATTGTACTAGTTTGAACCCCCTACAACTATGAAAACAATCCGGGGACCGAGTACGGGATGTCTTTTGGAATACTTTAACTTAATATTATAGTTAAAGTAGTTTAATGTTTTATTTAGAAATTATGTAAGTGGTAAGCATTGAAAAGTTAGTAGTTGTAAGAATCGATAGAACAATAAATAGAAAGTCAATACCTAGTATTTGTTTGTCGGGAAAACGGCCCGTCGTCATGGCCATCTCAGCAAAAAATGCACATTGTTGTTTTTTGACCTAAAAATAAAATATTTTTTTAAAGTGCAATGCATAATTTTAAAGAAAAACATTTTTTTTTTTGATTAAGCGAAAAAAAATGGCCGCCATAAGAAAAAAATAAATTGATGATGGTTTCTCAGAAACGAAACGTCAAAATTAAAAACTGAATGCAGGGATGCGTTGTCCTTAAAAATTTGTCTCAAAAATGTTTTTTACAGGTTTTTATTATATTTTAAAATGAAAAAATACAGCACTTTTTCGAAAATGCAACATTTTGATTTTTTCAAAGTATCGGAAAACCGAATAAAGATAAAATCATTTTCAAAGCGGAATTCGATTAGCAATCCAAACACCCTACAACTTTTCATTTTTAACCAATTCTATATCTCTTATAGTTTCCAATATACACATATATTTATACCGAATATGGGCCACAATGTATAAGAAAATACTGTTTTAATTTTCGTTTATTAGTTGTCTTCTTTTAACACCTTAAGGTATGATATTTGTCACATTTTATTTTAATTTTTACTAAAAAGAACGTACTCCAGATCATGGTTACAAACGTTGTTTATTAGGTAGGTATTAATTTTTTCTAAAAAATTCGTTCGTCCAATCAAGAAAACGCAAATACCTTTTGCACAGAAAAATCTATTAAAAAATTACGACGACGATTTCCACGGAGCAGCTGCCGCAGTACTTACCGCAGAAAAAGTCGCGATCAAAATATGAAAAAATATACAACCAGTTTTTGACATAGTGTGATGACCAAAAGGTAAAAAATCAATGCAATGAAAAAGTGTTTTAAGCATATTTTATAAATCTGAATCAGGAATTGTTTTGTAACAAATTTTTTTCAAACAAAAAATAATTATGTAAAAAGGGCCAAGTTCCTATTTTACAATCTTGACCTCTTAAAGTACAGAAATCTAAAATTAGACCCAGTTTCGTTTTGACTTGCCAAGTCTTATTGATCTATCGATATTAACCCTTGGGGAGAATTTTAAAACGCGGATGAAAGTTTGTATAGAAAAAATATCACTTTTAATGTTGTACATTTGAAAGTTGATTATTGGGCTTCTGATTACTCAGAAAAATGGAAAGTGGTTGTGTGTGTATTTTTGGACCTTTATCCCCTGAGGGGTTAAAGGGCGAATGAAAGTTTTATGAGAAATTGGTACTAACTGATTTACAAACGTCATTGATATTAGAAAATAATAACAAATGAATTACGATAAAATAAAATGCGCGCTACGCCGCTAAGTGTGTGACAAAAGATGGAGCGCGGAAACAACCCAAAATCGTGTATTTCAAGCTTGCAAAGCCGCAAGTGAGAGTTATTATTTAGTAAAAACTTGCTACAAATTAACGTCAAAATTTTCATTTGTTAATTTAAAAAAAAATGGCATATATTTTATGGCGTATAATATCGAATTTTAAAAATTTGTTTTAATATTAAAATATAAAAAATATATGGGTTTATTTTATTTCAATATCAAATCAAATTAAAGCTGATATTGAAAAAGAACGGTATTTAACAAAGCCTTATTAAATTTGATGTAAAAATATCTTTTGAATTTAACATTATTTATTATATTAAATAAAAATATTTAAATTAAAAAGGTTTTTTTGGAAAGAAGAAATTTTAAAATAATCTTTTTATCTCATAATTTTAAATTATGTAAAAACACTACTTTTAATAAGCAGTTTCAAAAATTAACAAAATAAAGCATATTTGATGTTTTTACACTTCTGACCAATTCTTCTTGTCAGTATTTTTAAAAATTTGCATGCGTTCTTTTAGATTTTTGACAATTACTAAAATTTTTCTTTTATATAACAAAGAATTGTGGTTTTTAAATGAAAAAAAAAAGGAAAAACTTTTTAAAATTTTGAAATACTAATTTAAATGCAATGAAAACTTTTAAAACACTAAATTAAATGATCAATTTGAGTACCATTGGCTGCTTGACAGAGGCTAAGACGATAAATAAATTTAGAAAGTATAAATTAAATAAGGTGTCAAACTCTTTCTTTTAAATTATTTGACTTTTTAACGTGGAGTTTTCTTTTCAAGTATCACCACAAAAAGTATAAGGGTGTTAAGTCTAAAGATATGAGTGGCCCCAGTCTCCCAATCCAACGATTGCGCATAAGCACATTTACGGTTGCTCCATATTGGAAAAGATGGGCAATCTTGTTAAAAAAGAAATACATTAAATGTCAGGCTTTTCCATATCTAAATACAAAGCAGTGTGTATACGGGGTGGCCCATCAAAAAACAGTTCAGCAAGGTTAATGGCTTTGAATGTGAAAATTTAAAAAAAATCTTGGACTCGTATACTTTTGCTTTCAGAGGACATATTTACACATAATTTACACATAAAGTTGGAAGTCACTATAATCACTATGACTTAAGCCCCTTAGCCGGGGCGACATTTATACTTATTTTTTTTTAATGGAAAGGGGGTATGTTGTGATAAATCTTTCGAAAATTTGCATTAAATTTTCTTTAAAATGCACTTCTTTTTTAAATTTGAGCTACAGTTTACCGAGAAATTGAATTTCATTGAATTGATTAGTACTTACGTTTTATCTTAATTATTGAAATGTAAGCCGTTCCTCCTCCATACAATAGTAGAGCAGCTGTTAAAAGTGTTTCCTAGCTTTATAAAAGAATATTGGGTGTAGAATTTGTTGGCATTCATTAGTGTTGCGGTTTCATAAATCTTTTAAGGATTCAGGCTGGGTGGCATAAATTTTCACGATTTCCAGGAATCCCCACAAAAAGAATCAATTGGAGACAAATCGGAGTGATCTCGGGTCATTTGATAGCACCCCTTCTTTCAATCCATCTACCAGGAAAGGGTTGTCGAAGAAACTGCACTTTTAGGTAACCGCATAATGGGAAGGAGCTCCGTTTTGCTGAAATATCGGATTTTCTCCATGGTAACGTTGGTCGTTTTCCATAATTTCAATCAGTTCTGGGTTGACCGGTATTTACTCAAACAAGTATATCCATTAAAATTATCTGAGTAAGAAAAATGGTCGGAGGTATGTGATCACTAAGGAAATACCCAGCCCAAACGTTTAATTTCTGAGGATATTGTATATAAACCTCATGGTAGATCCTTAAATTCGTATCGGACCAGAAGCGACAATTATGTCGATGGACTGTGCCATTGAGGAAAAATGAACGGCTGAGAAGCAAACATTAAAGCAGGTAATTTAAGAGTATTTAGAACTATTTCGGACATTATTGGCATAAAATTGTAAACGACGGTCTTTATCATTTGCATTCAATTCTTGAAGAAGTTGAATTTATATATGGGTGCCATTTATAATGTTTAAAGAATTTTTGTACAGTGGTCCGCGAAACTCCCATTACATCAAAAGTTTACTGGTACTTATTGTAGACTTCATAGTAACTTGACCCAAAACAGCTACTTCTACTGCCTCATGTCTCACTTCCGGGTTTTCGATATTCATCTTTTTTATTTTCTACTGAACCAGTTTTCCGAAATTTTGCTGCTAATTTCCTGATGTATCCATGATGAACGTGTCTATCTGCATGTCACTCATTAAAAAAAAAAAGTTGCAGTTACTCCTGCACATTGATTGTATATAAAATACGAAATTCAATAATTTCCACCCTCTCCGCAATTAAGTAAACCATATTTTATCAGTTTAAAAAGAAAATAAAACCACAGAAATAACGAACTGTCACATCAACTACTCTACTGAAAATAAACCTGACTTGTCGAGTGATAAATAATTGTATAAAATCAATTTTTTGCATTTGTTAATAAAAAGGCCCAGTAACATGTTTGAAATTCCATTGCACGGCAACGCTATAGCTCAAACCTAAAAACGAAGCACCATTTTACAGATCATTTATTTTTCTTTTAAAATATGTATCACAATATACCCCTTTTCATAAAAAAAATAAATAAGAGTAAATGTCGCCCCCGCTAAGGGGTTCAAGCAAAGATAATACTACTACAAATAGATGGTTCATTTAAATGGGGCGTTTTGAATCAGTTCGGAGATATCAATGCTTCCGTAAATGCGAATAAAATTAAGTCGGTAACCCCTGCCCCAGCGAATCGAGGTACGAAACCATGTGCGACATTGTCAATGTCTGTCGCTTGTACCTTATTCGGAACACGAAGTAGCGAAAGCGGGCGGCTAAACGAATGGTATATTTTTTTAGTCGCGTTCACATCACATAAATAGTAAAGGCCTGCCGGCAACACTGTTTAACTTTCGTTCAAGGATAGCGCGAAAATCTCTCGATGGACATCGGCTCGCGTTAGCCAAAGTTCTTTAGGGGTATCAAAAATATAGCATTGAATGGTTCATCTTATCCGTAGTAGTATTATCTTTGGTTCAAGTTATAGTGGCGGATAACTAATGTGTAAATAATGTGTAAATATGTCCCTCTGAAAGCAAAAGTATACGGGTCTAAGGATTTTTTTTTAATTTTCACATTCAAAGCCGTAAACCTTGCTGGACTGTCTTCGATGGGCCACCCTGTATACACACTGCTTTGTATTTAGATATGGACAAGCCTGACATTTTAATGAATTTCCTTTTTTTTAACAAGATTGCCCATCTCTCCAATATGCAGCACCTGTATATGTGCTTATGCGCAATCGTTGGATTGTGAGACTGGGGCCACTCATATATTTAGACTTAACACCCTCATACTTTTTGTGGAGATACTTAGAAAGAAAAATCCACGTTAAAAAGTCAGAGAATTTAAAAGAAAGAGTCTGACACCTAATACAATTTATACTTTCTGAATTTATTTATCGTCTTGGCTTAAAATCTGCTTAATAAAAATATGTAAAAATATACAGGGTGTCCCGTTAAAAAAACAATTTAGGTTTATATCCCATAAAATTACCCAATTACCTCAACTAATAAGGGAGATACCTTGCAAAACATACAAAATCTATACACCCTGTACAGGGGTCCCATTTTGGGTACTTTTGCTGAGTATCTCCGTTATTTATAACTTCAGCGGCTTGCGGTTTTCGCGACGTTGTGCTACTTTTTCGTGAAGCTAGAGATGCCGTTAACGAAATTTTCATAGCCCTTTAAGTTTTTAAAATACCGGGCATTTTTGAAAATATTTCATTTTGGGACCCCCTTTGTATCTTCGTTATCCTTCAACTTGTTGAAAAGGTGAAATAACACTCTGATAGATTTTTTCCGTAGAATGCAGTGGTGCAGATAATTTTTGTTACATATTTACTATTTTTGAGTTATAAACCAAACTTATGTTTTTTTTAAATGGAACACCCTCTATATTTATAGACTATAAAATTTGTCTTTTTTTTAACGTCTCAAAAATATATAATAGTATGCACTTTTCCTTAAAAACAAGCAAAAAAATGACAGTTTTCTAAAACTAAATGCATAATTTAATAATAGGCCATGAATAACAATAATAAACAAATGAAAGTTACATATTACTAACGAAGAATTGAATACCTTGCAAGTCGGTATCTTCTTATAAATGCATAACATTTTCAATAATACCTATACAGTTTTTTATAACAGTAAGTTTGGAACAACCGTTTTGTAGCGTAAAGTAACAATATAACAAATAAAAAAAAACATTAAAAAAATTTAAAGGTGATGTTGAAATTGTAATTTTTTTAATAGCATTAAAAAGAACAATTGGTCTCCTTCGCAGGTTTTGAAAGGCTAAATAAATTGCCTCTCGAAGTTCTGCTACCTTGTCATATCGTGTTTTATATACTTTATTTTGTATATAGCCCCATAAAAAAAATCTAAAATTGAGAGATCTGGAGTTCGTAGAGGCCATTTAACAGGTCCGTTGGTACCTATCCATCTTTAAGAAAAGGTATTATCAAGAAATGCGCTTAAGAGTCTAGAGTTATGACTTTGGGCACCATTTTGTTGTAGGTAAACAGCATTATATTGGGCAAGTGGAATATTTCAAATAGTTCTGGAATAACTTCTTCAAGGATTTCAAGGTACCTACGTGCTGTAAGACCTCCTTTAAAAATCCTATAAACTATTTGTCTGCCCAAAATAAAACATGACACTCCAACTGCAAAGCGTCCTTGTTGTGCCCTTTCAAACATTAAATGCTGATTTTCTGTATGCCAATTCCTGGTATTGTGACGATTAAAAAGGCCCGCACTTGAAAAAAAGCATTCGTCTGACCAAATAACAAGTCTGCCAAATAAATCGTTACCATCAATTTGCTGCAAATATCACTGACAAAACAGTGTCCGGCGCTCGGTATCGCCGGGATGCAAATGTTGCACTATATTAAATTTGTATGGATGATACTTGTATTTCTTCAAGATCTTCTGAGCGTCAGTTTTTGGTACACCAATTTCCTTCTCAATTTTTCTACATGAAGACGAAGGTGTTGATTCTATATATCCCAAAACATTTATCTCTTTTCTTTCTCTGATTTTTTGTTGTAGTTTTAGGACCATGGTGAACAAAGGATCCGTACTTAACTAAATTTGCTTTTAAACGAGCAAATATGTCAAGAAATGGTTGCCTTCTTTCTGGATATATAACAAGCACAAACATATAATGATAATAGAGATGTTCCTAGCCATAACAGCTTACTTACCTTTGGAAATATAATTCCGAAGATTCTTCAGAATGTTCATTACTCTGTATGAAACATACCAGCATATCAAATTTTTCATAATTTTCATACGCTGCCCTTATTTAAAGAAATTGATGAATATCAATTAAATAAAAATACTAAAAAAAAACAAAAATAAACTGGTTTTGGAAATTCAACCAAAAGTCGATAAAAAAAACTGATAAACATTTATTTTAGTTTCTTGTAATAGCCCTGGCCTACTATTAAATTATTCATTTAGTTTTAGAAAACTGTCATTTATTTGCGTGTTTAAAAAAAAGCGCATACTATGATATATTTTTGAGACGTTAAAAGAAAGACAAACTTTATAGTCGATAAATATGCAGGGTGTCCCATTTAAAAAAACGTAAGTTTGGTTTATAACTCAACAATAGTAAATATGTAACAAAAATTATCTACTCCACTGCATTTTACGAAAAAAAATCTAACAAAGTGTTATTTTACCTTTTCGATGAGTTGAAAGATCACGGAGATACGAGGGGGATCCCAAAATTCAATATTTTCAAAAATGCCCTGTATTTTCAAAACTAAAAGAGCTATGAAAATTTCGTTAACGGTGTCTTTTAGCTTCACAAAAAATAGCACACTGTCGCGAAAATCGCATCCCGCTAACGTTAAAAATAACAGAGATACCCCACAAAAGTACCCAAAACGGGACACCCTGTACAGGGTGTCGCAGGTTTGTTGTATTTACGGGATAGAGATAGAGCAATTTTGTTACTACATGCTCAAAAATTCAAAAACGAATCGAGTTAGTCTTAAACACATTTAAATCTGATTCGAGAATTTTTATTCAAAATGCGCCACTCTGCACAATTTGTTAAGAAACAAAAACTCCAATTTCGTAATAAATGAACTTTTGGCGTATAAAAAATGTATTAATTTTTTTCAACTAAATTTAAAGAAAAACAATAAAATATTTTTTGTTTAAACTTTTAAGCAAAATTTATAATTTTGAAGACATCAAAATCTTAGGAAGGCCCTTCAATTAGTAATACCCTCTATAGAGTTCAATTTTTAGTTTACAAAACACACCCTTTTTATCTTCTTTGTGACAGCAAAATATAAAGTAACAAATGGGTGAAATAAAATTTCATTTAAAATGTTATGAAAGATGAGTTAGGAAATTCATAATATTCCTTTTAAGATGATGGAAGTCGAAACGGCATGGCAAAAAACGATAAAATATTAAGTGTAGCTATTTATTCACTCTCTTTTTTGGTATAAAATGATTTTTTATCAGTAAAAGTAATTTATTAAAAAAATTAAATTTTTGTGTGGTTATTTTATACGAGGGTTACAAGAGAAATGCAAATGTTCTGTCACCAGTAACTTCAGTTGTTTTTTTTTTTTAATAACTGTCAAATTACATAACAGGCCGTTCATTTTTCTATTGTACAGAGTGGCTCCTTTTTAATAAACTTTCATCATATTGAAAAAACTACCAGAGATTCTTCTCATTAATGAGCTCGATTTTCGAAATAACCGTAATGGTGAAAACAAATTGCGGCTAACATCATTCATCTTGGAGGTACCAGATATTTTTTAAATTTTGACGATTTTAGCACAATTTTGTACAGTGGTATTGCTACGTAATCAAGGGCCCTGAGGCAAATAGGTAACCGGAGCCCTATCTATACCGGTTAAAATATAAATACTTAAATGGTGCAGACGCACTAATAATAAGCTCTTTATCGTCAGCTGTACTGCAGTGTAATGCAGTGGATAATATTTAAATAAAAATAACACAATTTATAGCCGAGACTAAAAAAACCTACTTTGCAACAGGAATACCGTAAATGTCTACATTATGTAGCACTTAAAATAAACTCTAACGTAATTTAAAAGTATTTGCACCTAGGTAGATTGCGCAAATAAATAAAAGAAATAAATAAATTACAATATTAATATTGATTTAAATTAAAGTAATTACGTGGAATAAAACGTAATCAATAAAATTCAATGTGTTACAAGACTAGATTAAAAAAAACCGAGAGCGTAACTTTGCTTTGAGATGTTTTGTAGGGTAAAATTGACCAGCATATAAGAAGCGAATTTATCTCGAAGCTCCACTGCATCCAAAACAATTTGCCTACCAACCGGCAAAATCAACGATCAATGCTCTACAATGTCTAGTCAGAGACATAGAAAAGACATTCGATGCAAAAGTAGCGGCTATGTGTGCATTTCTTGATATAGAGGGTGCGTTTGATAACACCTCATTCGAATCCATACAAAGAGCAGCAGAATCAAGGGACATTGAACCCTCAACGATTAAATGGATTAAAGTCATGCTAAGAAGCCGCAAAATCAGCTCTGCTATGGGGGACGCGACTGCAATGGTCAGAGCGGTAAAGGGGTGTCCACAGGGTGGAGTACTATCGCCCCTGCTCTGGTCCCTAGTGGTTGATCGGCTTCTGGCGGAGCTGTCAGCAAGAGGCTTCGATGTACAAGGCTACGCAGATGACCTCGTAATCACCATCAGAGGGCAGGCATGATGGCATATTATCTGCTCGCATGCAAGCGGCCCTAAACTTGGTTGAGAACTGGTGCTCAACGGAAAGGCTTAATGTCAATCCAAATAAAACAATTATAATACCGTTTACAAAAAGGAGGAAAACAAGGTTTATAGCTCCTATGTTAAACGGCATTACGATCAAACTTTCTAAAGAAGTAAAATATCTGGGAATTGTCCTTGACCAGAAACTCAATTGGAACTCGCAAATAAAAAGGACTATCGCAAAAGCATCAACGTCACTATGGGCGTGCCGCAGACTATGTGGTAAAACATGGGGTCTAAAACCCAAAATGATCTACTGGTCATACATTACAGTTGTAATACCTATAGTTACTTATGCCTCACTGGTCTGGTGGCCAAAAACAGAGGAAAAAACTACACAAGGAAAGTTTCTGAAACTGCAGAGACTTGCCTGTCTGGGAGTTACTGGAGCAATGAAATCTTGCCCAACGGCAGCTCTGGAGACAATGTTGAACCTCCTTCCCCTGCACCTGCACATAAAGAGGAGGCGATACTGAGTGCCTCCAGAGTAATCCAGACACAAAGTATAAAGTCAGGAGACCTGACTGGTCACCTTAAAATTTTGGAAAAAATCAAGATTGAAGCTCTGACCAAACCCACGGACATAATGCCTATAGTGCGGGACTTCCAGCGCTCTTTTGAAGTGGTTATTCAAGACCGCCAAACTATAAGTGTGAATGAACCAAAGCATGAAAAAGGCTCACTTGTCTGGTACACTGATGGATATAAGATGGAACAAGGGGTTGGAGCTGGTGTCTTTGGACCTAGATGCAGACTATCAAAGTCTCTCGGCAAGGCTCCCTCCATCTTCCAAGCTGAAATCCATGCAATTGATATTTGCGCTTCTGAATGTGCCAAAAAAGGCCTTCGAGGCGCAACCATATATATTTTATCGGACAGCCAGGCTGCTTTGAAGGCATTGTCTTCATGCTCTTTTAACTCAAAGCTGGCCTGGGAATGCCGACAATCACTAAACCAACTGGCCAAACACAACAGAGTTACTCTGGAGTGGGTACCAGGACATGAAGGAGTGGAGGGCAATGAAATTGCCGATCAACTCGCCAAGGAAGGAGCACAGAGACCATTCTATGGACCTGAGCCTTTCTGTGGCACCACTAGAGGCCACCTCTCCGAGGAACTCAGGACATGGGAAAAAAAGTCAAGAAGAGACTTACTAGAACAACATCCCAGGACAAAGGCAGGCGAAAAGATTTATTTCGCATTCACCTAAGTACAAAGAAGCTACTGGAACTTCAAAAAAATGAACTTAATCTGGTTACCGACTTCCTAACAGGACATGGCCCTTGGAGGTATCATCTCAAAAAAATGGGAAAGAGTGAGGATGAACAATGTCGGTTTTGTCACGAGGCAAACGAAACTGCGGAACACATTCTCTGTGAATGCAGACAACTGACCCGACAACGGCTTAAATACCTCGAAGGGGTATATCCTACTCCTAGAGATATTATTCAGCTTGCACCGCGTAGTATCCTGAACTTTGCTAAAGGTATAGGAATTACCGGGCACTAAACAACGAAGGGTATTCACAAAAGATATCTTTAGGTCGAAGTGAAGGAGGGCTACAGTAGAGCCGAGCGACCCCGTTTATTACAATACAATATTACAATACAAATAGGGTAAAATTGCATTTTACTTTGAAATTCGTAATAAAGCATATTTGAGATATGTTCTGCCATTCTTATAATTAATAACGCACTCGTTAAAATAATGTTTTATTTTAAAACCCAATAATTTTCTAGTTAATATTTTAATGTTTCGACAATTTTATACTAAGTTATGTTCTACTTTTTATTTTGTAGCGACTGTAAAGGAATGATATGTTAACTTCTTATTCTGATTTATCGTGCATAATTATTCGTTAAAGGCACTTTCGACAAATTTCATTTTTTTTTTTAGTTGCCATAATTAAAGCCCTGTTGCAAGTTTGGTTTAAGCTAGTAGAGATTTCGTGGCAAGGAGCTAAAAAGTTGAAAATTTTTCATGTGATTACAATATGAATTTAACTTTTTCGACTCCCATCAACTTGGGGGCCCCGGTGCACTGCACCGTCTAGCCCCCCCAAACTGCCTTTGTACCTTCGTCGTTAGAAAGATATAAAAACATAATGAACAAGTATATGTAGAATTTAACGTAGAATCCAGTAGCGTGCTCATTTTTTTAGCGGTTAAAGTTTAAAGGTATAATGCATAATTGTTTTTTATATGTATATAAGTCTAGTATTCGTCTCAAAACAAATTTATCTCATTACTGATATTACACATTTTATGTTTATTTAAAAAAAAATGGTATTTGTAAAAAAAAAATTATCAAAAAAAAACATTAATTAAGAACGCATTAAGTATTTAAATTTTGCACTCCCTGTATACAATTTTATTATTTATTATTATTATATTTTTGTAATTATTATTACTTTTTAATATTTTATATTAACCAATTTAACAGTAACAGTAGAGAGATTCATTTCTATCTCAAGTATAGTCGCGCTAATTAAGATCAAGGCAAAACCATTTGACATAAACATTATACAGCTATATGCGCCGACATCTGGAAGCACTGACACAGAGGTAGAAGAGTTCTATGAACAGCTTAAAACTACTTTAAAAAAAATAAAGAAGGAAGAAGTTAACATCATTTTGGGCTACATGAATGCCAAGGTTGGAAAGGGCAAGGTTGAACGTGTGGTGGGAGGTTTTGGACTGGAAGTGAGAAATAAGAGAGGAGAACGATTAATAGATACACGTTGTCGAAAATGGACTTTACAATCATAAACACCTTTTTTTAATTACCTACCAGAAGACTATATAACAACGAGCAAAATTGTATTGGAAAACCACTACCATGAAACAGAAGTAAAAGAGCTCTGGAACAAAATAAAAATATCTCAGTTGCACGAGAAGAACTGAATCCCAATAGAATGGTGAAAAGTAAAGAATGGATGACAGATAATATTTTAGATGTTATAGAAAAAAAGAAGACAACACAAAAACAGAAATAGTGAGAAATACAAAGAACTACACACAAAAATTTATTTATTTATATATTACAAGCAAAGCATGACAGCTTCAATCTTCATAAAAAAATAAAAGAAGCAACTGGAAGATACCAAAGACGAGGTCCAGGAATAATCTTAGACTTGGACAACAACATCATTACTGAGACTTATAAAAAACTTACAAGATGAAATCAATACATGGAGACGAAAACGTTGGTACTGTGGCTACAGTGAGCAACGGGGACCGGACCACTATCACACAGGTGGAAGCAGAGTCAGCTATCAAAAGACTGAAAAACAACAAATCTTCCTTTAAAAGTTCAACACAGTATACTCATCTCAATTCTACGCTGGTCAGGAATAGACTACAGAGATGTAGAGATAATATCAAAGCTACATCCATAACAAAAAGCCAATGTACGAGTCGAGAATGAGACATCGGAGGAGTTTAGCGTGAGGAGGGGGGTGCGTCAGGGTTGCATACTGTCGCCACTGCTATTCAATGTGTACTCAGAACATCTATTTTAGAAAGCATTGGACAAAGGAATCTGGCTAGTGGCGACATCTCAAAATCCTTTGCGACAACCACCACCAGCTCACATCTAGTGATACCTGGTACCTATCTTCTCTCCTTTCTTAAACTAGTCTTGGGAGACAAGCTTTAATCTTTTCTATCGGCCTCCCTTGGCCAACTCTTTTGTTCTTCCAAGCCCCTACGCCATTGGGTTTCCAAAGGCTAGGAGCTACTCATTTTCCCACTACTTCTTCTCTTCTTCTACAACCCAATCCCAAGGTGGTGAGGACATCCGTGCCGAAGGGATGCGTGGCACATGGGAGATGTGAGCCCTCCAGAATACCTGGCGCCCTTCTGTAAATAGCCTTGTCCCAGTAAGCGGCTCTGCTGGGATGGACCTCAACCACTCGTGGGAATATATGGATTCAACAAAAATAAAAAACAATCCTACTCAGATGGAGGTGGAGGAAGGTCATGAAGACCAAGCCTCACCTACGCCTGAGGTAAATCCCGCTGGACTTGAACCTGCAGGCACTAACCCTGCAGCTCAAGAAACAGCAAAAGCGGAAGCCCAACCTCGAGCGCAGGATGTCTGGTGCACAGCGCCGGAAACTTGCAATTGAGCGGCCAAAGCTAGAGGTAACCTATTAAACCCAGAAAGCCCAGGGCAAATAGGAAAACCAAAGCCAATCTGGAGGCTGAGAAACCTTCAGGCAGCAAAGCCGAGTCTGGGGAACCAAACCCAAGGCAAGGCAAACGGAAGTGCTCCGCAATCAGCACACCGTCACCCTGTGCGAGACAAACCAAGAAAGGCCGGTCTGAGCATACAGGTAAAACCCAGTACAACAACTATTCAAACAGGCTCTTACAGGCCACAAAATACAGTCTCGTTGGACTCGTTCCCGGAGGAAAACTCACCGCGGAACAGTCCAAACAGATTCAGATGGCGATGACTCGGGAGATAAAGTCTCCAGCGGGGAAGGGCCACAGTTTGCGGGTAGCTACCCGCAGGCTGGGGTGCTTTTCGTTGCGTAACGATCACGCCAGGGACTGGCTAATGGACAAAGTTCCAAAAATTCAACCCTGGGAGGGGCGACCCTTAGAGTAGGATACGCTAAGGATGTTGTCAAAACTGCCAAGGTTGTGACATTTATACGGAACTCCTTGATGACGGGAGCCGGGTAAAATCCTCCAGAATCTGGGGATCCAAAACAAGGATCTCATCACAGGTGACTGGAGGCTCATCAGCAATAGTGAGAAACAGGGCATCACCCTTGTACTTGCTATGGACGAACACGCCCTGGGAGTTGGGCAAGAGGGGCTACAAGCCTTTCTGGGCCTAAACCCAATCACCTTCAGAGTGACTAAAGCTCACAAACAGGAGTCTGCAGGAACTGCGGGTGCTTCAAGCAAACCTGCAACATAACAGGGCAGCCACGGCTGTCCTATGGTGGAGACGCGGACATACCCCCATACAAGAACCTTGGCTTTTTAAAGGAAAAGTTGGGGGCTTAGGCGAAGCCGGAGGTAAGTTAATATATGACTCCAACTCTGGAAATGTCAGATCCTGCATATTTATTAAGAAGGAATTACATGCCTTAAAACTGACTGAATTCTGTTCTAGGGACCAGGCGGCGGCAGTAAGGCTGAAATACATCATGGAAGGTGTATGGACTGAAGCTGTCCTAACCTATCTTCCATATGATGCAATCGATCCACCCCCATCTGAGCCCGCCAGTTGGGAGTATTTGTAGGCGCTCTAACCTCAGCTCATTATTGGGATGGATGCCAACACCACACTGCTTGGGGAAGCAGTGATATCAACAGAAGAGGTGAGTACCTTTTAGACTTTATTATTTCTGAAAATTTAGAGATATTAAATAGGGGGAATGAACCTACTTTTGTGACTAGAGCCCGTAAAGAGGTAATCGACGTTACTTTGGCATCTCCGCGTATACGATCCCAGGTAACTCGGTGGTATGTATCAGAACCGTCGCTGTCTGATCACAGGCACATCTTCCTGGCGATCTCTGCATTTCAGAGGCCAATGGGGGAGTACCGTGACCCGAGGAGCACGGACTGGGAGAAATACAAGGAAACTTTGACCATCAACTGCAGTAACGTCAAAACCAGCATTAGGAATACTACTGACATAGAGCTTGCTTCCTGTGAACTACTGGAGGCTATTACAAACTCTTATCAGAATAACTGTCCTCTAGTAAAGCAAACCGCCAGGAAAAAGTCTACCTGGTGGAATAACGAACTACTGGAGCTAAGGAAAAAAAACCCGCAGACTGTTCAACAGAGCGAAGAAAACAGGTGAGTGGGATGAATATCAATCTGCACTCACCGAATACAATAAACCCGTAAGGCTAAACTGCATGGAGGAAATACGCCAGGAGGTTGAAAATACCAGCACGGCAGCCAGACTCCAAAAATCCTGTCTAAAGATCCGGTCAATCCTATTGGCACTCTAAAAAAACCAGATGGAACCTACTCTGAAACTGGCAGGGAAACTTTGGAGATTTTGTCAAACACATCTACCAGGATCAAGAGAAACTCAGCTTATCGAGACCTACCCAGTCGTCAATGTTCCGAATATTCGGCCCACAAGAAGCGACTGGGAAGTAGCAAAGGAAGTCATAACCTACGAAAAAATCGAGTGGGCAATTGAATCATTTGAAGCCTACAAAGCACCTGGACCTGATGGGATAATCCCAGCACTACTACAGCAGGGAAAGCAAACCCTAGTTCCACTGCTTTGTAAACTCTTCCGTGCAAGCCTAGCTACGAGCTATTTGCCCAATGCATGGAAGCAGACTAAAATGGTCTTCATTCCAAAGCCGGGTAAGGACTGCTCCCAGGCAAAGGGACTTAGACCAATTACATTGTCGTCTTTTATGATAAAAACAATGGAAAAACTGATCGACAGGTATGTCGAAAAACTCTCTGACAGAGAGGCCACTCCACAAAAACCAACATGCCTATCAGTCAGAAAAATCATGCGAATCTGCTCATCATCAACTAGTGACCAGATTAGAACTCGCACTGAACAACAAGGAAATCGCACTTGCTGCATTTCTTGACATTGAGGGAGCTTTTGATCGAACAACTCAATGGCCGCGGCTCTTGCCAGACATAATGTTAACGACACCATTTGTAGGTGGATAAACAACATGTTACTTGGCAGACGAGCGCAAGCAACGTTATTCAGCGAAACAATGGAGTGTCAGTGGTCAAAGGATGCCCACAGGGAGGGGTTCTATCCCCACTACTGTGGGATATGGTTGTTGACGAACTCCTGGTGGAACTGAATAATAATGGCTTCTATACCCAGGGGTATGCGGATGACATCACTATACTTGTCGTGGGGAAGCATAACAAAACAACCTCGGGGCTTATGCAAAGGGCACTGAGAATTGTGGAGGGATGGTGCAACAAGGAAAACCTTACTGTTAATCCTGGCAAAACTGCGCTAATACCCTTCACTAGACGAAGGAAGCTGGATGATTTAAATCTCCTCACTCTTCGGTACCACACTCGGCTAGGAGGTAAAGTACCTTGGATTAACTCTGGATTCTAAGTTAACCTGAATCCATATGCAGAATGTGATTAATAAGGGCAAAATGGCTCTAATGGCTACCAAAAGAGCTGTGGGGAAGAATTGGGGATTTTTTAGTTCTGGTTGTACACTGCTGTGGTAAGACCCATGATAACCTACGGTTCAACTTGGTTGAACAGAGAAAAGCAGAGCTGGAGTTATCCAAACTCCAGCGACTAGCATGTCTCTGTATAACGGGAGCTATTAGAAGCACTCTAACTGCAGCCATGGAAACCCTACTAAGCCTCCCCCTCTTGGTATAATTATTAAGGCGGAGGCGAGGATTGGGGCATACAGGCTGAAATGTAACGGCAACTGGTGCTCTGGGCCTGCCCTAGGACACACCAGAATAACGAGCAGTATCACAAACCCAATATTTGAGATGGGGAGTGATACAATGCCAAAACGAATAAATACACACAGACCATACAAAACCCAGCTTACCTGGGGCGGTAGTGAGCGATCTCCTGGTCAGTCTCGGAAGTTGGTTTGGTATACCGATGGATCCAAGACTGACCCCCAGGTTCAATGCTTATGCTTCCCTGGGGAAATATGCCACTGTTTTCCAGGCGGAAATATATGCCATTGAACTTTGTCTGCGAGAGAACTTGAGGAGGAGATATAAGGGCAGGGACATTACTATCTTCTCTGATAGTCAAGCACATAAAAGCTTTGGCATCCCAACAAGTCAACTCAAGGTTGGTTTGAACTGTCTGCAATGCCTCCTAAACCTGGCTAACCACAACAAAGTTACACTTTCCCTGGGTGCCAGGACACAGGGGAATACAGGGCAATGAAAATGCAGACTCCCTGGCCAGGCGAGGCTCCGCAGCAATGTTTGTGGGTCCTGAACCTCTTTTTGTACCAAAAGCCTCGGTTCGTGGCTACATGACTCGGTGATTCAAACACAACATCAGTCATACTGGAACCACATTCCATCACAGTAAATCAATGCTGGACTCACCATCGAAAGCATTGACAAGTGAACTACTAAAACTAAATAGGAATCAGATTAGGATAGTAAGGATTAATAACCGGACACTGCACCCTAAGAAAACATATGAACACTATGGGCATCAAGAGAAGAACCCATTTGCAGACTATGTGACGAAGAGGAAGAGACAGCCTCTCACATCATATATGAGTGCCCTGCACTTACATACTGGAGAACAAACCAAAACCTCATGGTGGACACTAACCACCAGGAGGCTGGAGACCAGAAAAGAACAGTTTGTCTAAGGTGACAAACCTTTTTAACTGAAAAAAATACACAAGAGATACAACAAGCCCTGTAGGCTGCAGTGTCGAGGCGGACAAAACCTCAACTTGTGTATTTACTTTATCAATCAATCAATCAATCAATCAAGCATTGGACAACATAGATAATGGGCTTGTAATAAACGGAAAAATAATAAACAATCTAAGATACGCGAATAATAGAGTCCTTATGGCCGATACTGCAGAAGGACTTCAGAGGATTATAAATCGTATCGCAAATGCTTGCAACACATATGGTATGTCAATTAGAACGATGTCGGCAACCTACAGTTTACTGTCAACAATGTAGCGCTTACAATGGCCGAGACAGTCACATACCTAGGCTGCACTTTAAGTAAGAACTGGGACCACTCTCTAGAAATAAGATGGCAAATTAAAAAAGCAAGAGGTGTATTCAGTACGATGCGCAAGATACTCTGCAACCTAGCCCTCAATATCCAGACCCGAATCAGGATTTTAAGATGTTATGTACTCTCAACCCTCTTATATGGGGCAGAAGCGTGAACCCTTACCGATGCCTCATGTAAACGCATAGATGTGGAGCTTGCGACGGATCGGTGAAGAACTAGAATACCTTACAAGTGTCAAACGCAGAGAACTGGAGTACTTTGGACATATTATGTGAAATGAAAAATACCACCTGCTTCAACTTATCCTACAAGGAAAAATAGTGGGTCGAAATTTAGCAGAACGCAGACGAATATCATGGCAATGTAACCTGCGAACATGGACTGGAATGACATCCACAGGTCTATTCAGAGCGGTAGTGAACAAAGTAATATGGTCCAATGTGATAGCCAACATTCACAGAGGATAGCACATTAAAAAGAAGAAGAATATTTTATTATTAAATTATCATCTATTTATTTTTTTAAACGATCCAAAGGCAACTAGGTTTTTTTTATTCTTTTAAAAGTATTTATACTTGGTTGCCTTCTTTCTGTATACCTAACAAAATACATCTTTAAATCAAAAAACACGAAAATCTGACAGTATAATTTTATTTTTTTTTTGCTTAAATATTATCACGCGCAACAATCGTTTTTATTTTAATTAAGTTTTATATTTGATAAATTTGAAGGCACAAAACTCAAAAAAAAATTGTTGAACCAGAATTGATTTCGTACCTACTTTTGATTTTGTTTTTGTTGTTTTTTGTATGTATATGTATATGTATATAATGTATGTATAATATCTTTAAAGTATTTTATTAAATTTTGAGGTCAATGTAAGCCAAACTGACGAATTTATAATATTTTTAATGACCTTTGCTGCAACTTAGTGAGCGTACAAAAATTTAAATCGATTTTCTCCAAAAAAAAAAAACTACTGAACCCATCGTTTTAAAAATCTGTATACATATTCTACATACAAATAACAATCAGGTGGCCTTGAGTTTTTAATTAGTATCAATATTTTTCAATTAGTATCAATCTTACAATAACATATAGGTCGATTTTTTTTGTCAAAAAATCGACATTTCAATTTCATGATGCAAAAATTTTAAAATTGATAAAATAAAGAAAACCCGGCGTCAATTAAGAGATAAACTAAAACTAATTAACTTATTAAAATATATTTTTTAAAATTTTATTTAATCCAGTGCTGAGGAATCGCGGTCACCGCAAAAAAATAACTTTTTGCGAAGCACCAGCGGAGAACTGCAATAAATCCGTTATTTCTTTTTATTTTTACCAATTTTTTTTAATTATTCTTCAAATGTGGTATTATATTATACTAATTTTTAAAATGAATTTATAATAACAATATGTTATAAAAACTTCTTAAAAATAGGCCGTTCTTTTGATGACTTACCCTCCACCCCCTTTAGTTTAGGGTATATAATAAAAAGATGTTTTCATAATTTTGAGTTAATTTTTTGAAGTCGATTTATTTTTTTGTAAATTACTTTATATTACATTACACATCAATAATTGTTCGTGCTCTCCAACATTTTTATTTTTACCCTTAATATAAAGTTAATGCTAATTAGCCTGGTAATTACACAAGGTGAGGGTGTAAAACGCTTCGGGCGATGTTGGTAAAGGTGTGTCTAATTACAGTAATTATAGAGGTAGTAAAAACTGTTCTGTAAATAACTGTGGATAATGTGGCAATGAATGACCAGCCCTTTAACAGTGTAGGTCTAAATAAAACTCTTCTCAGTAATTAGCCTTCTACTGATATTCTTGTTGTTTTACTTTAGAAAAATAATAGAGGTAACAGCAGTGGCGGCTCATGAGGGAGGACTTCAAGAGTCCTTTCTTATAAGCTGATGTTTACTAACCAGCCTCACAAAAAAATCTTAAACGTACCATATATGTTTATATTCAATTTTTATATCTACTTTAAATAAACAAAATGTATTTCTACAGACAGTCAATAAATAACCTGCAGATCAAAAAAAAAAGGAGAACAAAATTCTAGACAAAACTTGGTCTTATTTAAGAACTTTAAGGGGCCGAGATTGTTGGACAGGAACTTGACCCTTATTTTTCATAGGTGTTTTTGATGAGATTTCTAGGTGGTGTTAGATCTGATAAATGAGGAGGCCATTAGTTGCATCAAGCTAAATTTCGGCCTAACGCACGTAGTGTGTATATTACAAGAAATGTTTTCCCCGTATAATAACTTCGTTATCGTTTCACATAAAGGTATGAAATTTGGTATGTAAATTCACATAAAGTCTTATTATCTGTAAAAAATTAAGAAAAGTATGTCAAAAGGTTTCTAAGATATTCATGTTACTACCGACTGACTGACTCACTCACTTATTCATTGACTCATCAAAATTATGAGGCATTTTCCGGGGAAGTGGGAACTAGTTTGCGTGGGGTTCGGGAGGGGTGTGATGTGATAAGATAGAGGTAAAACAATAACGCATCGATACCCATGAAAGTGTTGAGGATTTGGGTAAGCTTGGGGGGTAAAGTGATGACAGACAGAAGAAAGGGATAGGACACGGAAAAGTAAAATTTGGTACTAGAAGAAAAGCTTTGGAGGAGTTCACAAAAAATGCAGAATCGAAATCCCTAAAAGTTGTTGTGGTTTCAGGGGAAAATGATGGAAAATTTCCGGAAATATATTTGGAAATTTTTCCGGAAATATATTAGGAAACTTTGGAAATATATAAAAATTTTGGAAATGTTGGAAGTATAAAAATAAAAACTACAAAACTTAAAAAACTAGACTGAATAAAAGTTTATTATAGGTAATACCATGAATGGTCAGATTTGGCCGGATATTTTAAGAAACCCTACAAAATTTCGGTAGGATTCAAAGACAGGCAAATAATATCTGGCTCAAAATCTAAGTACGAATGGTATTTGGTAAGACAATTGCGCAAATGAAACAAACTTAAAAGCAAAATAACAATGGACGACACGATTAATAGAACAGTAAATTTACCGATTTTTTTAACCAGTAACTTTTTACTTTCTATCCGATAGCACATTTCAATGTTTTACATTTTAAATGGAAATATAAGTGTGGAAACGTGCTGGGGACAGGGGTTATCAGTAAAAAAAAAAACGTTTTAAAGATTTTTTATGTATGTGCGATAGACTGCTCTTTGGCGGCTTGAGCGGACCTTGGGGGATCTGGAGTGGGGTTTGGGTGGTTGTGAACATTAAGACTTTTGATCAGCATGTTGAAAACTACTCCCCTGAAAAATTGCAGCGAATTTAACCGAAATACAATTTCCATAAGGTTGTGGGTGTGTTCCTTTCAAGTTTCTACTGCTTTGGGAAGTGCCCCATAAATTTAATAAGTCAATGAGTTTGTTAGTAAGTAAGTAGTAAAATAGTATGTAAATTTGCATACTAAATCTCATACCTTTATGTGGAATGATAGCAAAGTTATGGTCAGGGAGAAAATACGCTAAAACATTTTGTGTAATATAGACTGCATGTGTCAAGCCGCAACTTGGAACCACCATGCGCCTAGAAAAATCTAGCTCTTTTAGCCTTTTAAAGTTACAAGTTATTATCAATTGATAGGCAATAGGTCCCTAATTTCTTATTTTCAGGTATAGTTGGATCATTTTTAAAATGAAAATTCGGTGCCGTTTGAAAAGACAAAAAAAACATAAAAAGTTGCAAAAAAGATTTGGCGGCGCCTTTGCTTTTTATAATGTGCCGCTTCCCGCAGGTGTCTGTAATAATGGACCATATAAAAAGCAAAGCCGACCGACAATAAAAATTAAATCTTTTTGCTACTTTTTATGTTTTTTTTTCTTTTTAAAGGGCACCGAATTTTCATTTTAAAAATGATCCAAGTATATAAGATAAATGCAACAGTCTTGCCAGCCTGCAAGTATACATTTAATAAATTTATGTTTATTATAGGCCTATAAACCATATGCTGGTAATAGTTTATCACTTGTCTTTGGTATAATATCAAATTTCCATATTAAGTTAAATTTGTTTGTTTATCGTACTAAATTTGAGTGTTAATGTATGCGGCCTCAGACCTTAAAATATAATATGGTTATAGGCGCTCCTTTACGACCGTACAGAAGGGCTTACATTTATTTTTTTATGAGACGCGTTTTTTGCCCTTACAAAATAAACAACATGGACCCAGAATTAAATAGATCAAGTCAGTCTATTTTTTTATAAATTGCCCTTAACATCAAAATAAATTAATAACCGTCTTACAATTTTTTAATTATTAACGTTAAATTTCTTTCATAATGCGACAATTTTATTTTAAATAGAATCCCAACAAACACACTTACGTAAAATGCAGAATCTCGGCCCCTTAAGGTACTTAGATCTCATATTAGATCAAGATCAAGTTATATCCCCAATTTTGTTCGACTCTTTTTTGACTTGGCAAGTTTGTTACTGATCTGTCCGTACGTGTTTTTTTTTCTTCCTGGAAGCCGTCTAGATCTACTACCAAAGGCAGAGCAGCCTCTTGTACTTTTTGTGTCTAATCTCCCGTTTTCTTTTATAACAATCCTTACACTAGTCTTGTTCCTTCTTTAAGTCTTTATAACCCCGAGACTGGTTGGTTGATCTGTTCCTGTGGGCTCATTTTCGGTTAATCAAATAATGCCTGCTTTTTTGTAATTTAACGCTTCACATTCGCACAGGATGTGGTAGGCTGTTTCTTCCCCCTCGTCGCACATTTTGCAACTTGGGTTCCCATTGCATAAGCCTATCTCGTGTAAGTGTCCTCTGACTTTTAGTTCTTTTTGGCATTCCCATGTCAGCTTGGACGTTACCTTGGGGTTTGCTAGTGCCCCTAGTGATGCCTGGCCGTCTGTTATTTTCCAGATGCAAGTAAAAATGTGCAGTTTTTAGAATTCTTCCATTAGTTGAGCCCTAAAAACTAATCACATACCAAATTTCAAGTTTCTACTTTCGTCCCGTAATGGGTGAGTGAGTTAGTCAGTCAGTAGTAAAATGGGCGATTTTCAAATTCGAATATTTCAGAAACCACTTGACATAACTTTTCAATTTTTTTAAAAATAATAAGGATACAAAAGGCGCGCGTGTGACCGGAAGCTTGGCACATACCGTGGTCCTAGATACGTAATTAATTATTGATTTCTTTATATGGCATCAAATTATAATAAATTTTACCATCAACATCATTTATAATATTATTAATCTAAATTTATTTTTGCAAATTCAGCAAAACGGCCAGAATTTTAGATCCTTAGCACAGATTCTCGGTTTAGTCATTGTCTTTGTTATCTATGTTATTAAGGTAACGCGAATTTACTTTATGAGTATAGAATTTAAGCTATTTCAGGCCTGGTTTAACAATAAGTCACTGTAACGAATCCTCTACGACTTGGTTTTTATTTTGACCTGTCGTGAAAACCCAAATGATAATATACAGGGTGTCCCAAAATTAGTGGGCAATAATTCTAGAACTCATTGTACTTTCCAAGATATAAAAAAGACCATCTTAACGTGCTCCAAATATATTTAGGTAGAGCCCTCCTAAAAATAGGCCCCAAAGTCAGGTTTTACGTAATATCACTGAAATCGTTGAAAATAGGCCAGCTAAATTTGGTCAAGTTATTTATTTTCTAGCCCTGCTTGTAGCTGATTTCTCAAATTACATATATTTTTTTCAGGAGCATTACGTGCAGGGTGTGTGCCTAATATATTATTCCCCATATTGAGTGTTTGTCTAATTTTAGTACCCATTCCACCAAATAATAAAATCTTCATCCTTTCTTACACAAAAAGTCCACTCTTAGTCAATCTTTGTATTTGAAAATCCCATTGTCAAGTCAAATCATTTTAAAAATAATTATGTATATTATATACCAAAAAACAAATTAACGAAAATCCTAATTAAAGATTCTCAGTAGTTGGCCATTGAGTACTAAAGTTCTAAAATTACTTAAACAAAAAATTCGGGGGTATAATATACCAGGCAAAGCACCCTGTATGTAACGCCCCTAAAATAATATTCAATTTGAAAATAATACAGGTTCAGCAATCAACAAGGCTAAAAAATAGACAACTTCACTATATTTAGCTGGCCCAATTCAACGGTGCCAGAATTATTACGCAACACGTGACTCTGATACCCAGTCTTAAAGATTAAAACCGTCTTAGGGATGCATATTTCGAGGCATTTTTATATAAATATTTTCACATATTTTCATATTTTAGGAATTACAATGAGTCGTAGAAATAGTTAGTCTAAAGGAGTGTATGATATATTGCACTTTCTTGGCTTGGGTGAGTTGTAAAGGTGTGTGATGGGGTTTGGTTGGTTGTGCTCAGCTGAGGCCTTTGACCGCAGCATAAGTTGAAAGTTACCTCTCTACAAAATTTTACCGAAATTAGCAAAGAGCCAATTTTCATAAGGCTTGTGCGGATTGAGATGTAACCAGTCTTAAAAAGAAAGAATTTTAGGCAGTAAAATGTTGTGCAGTTTTAACGTTAGGCTAAAGGGGAGCGTCGTAACTTATAAAAAACTTACTTTGAAGTCGAGATCAGCGCCCCAAAAGATCTTTGTGTGTCAAATTTATTGGAAATCGACGATAGAACCGGTAATTAAGAAGTACCAAAAAGACAGTACCCAATACCTAACCCGGTTTAGTTTCTAAGCAATTTATAGAAACGAATAAAAACTCAAAATAGAAGATGCCAAAACTGCAGTTTAAGTATTATTAATATAGCTTACGGCATTATATTCAACAATAAAAATACTCAGCATATTCTCTAAAATCAATACAAGGTGTTAAATCAGTCCTGTTCATTGCATTAATGCCATTTATCAAATCTTACTGCACACGCGCACTCTTGTTCTGTCCGTTGTCCGTAAAGAGTTTATTATTATTTTTGCTGTATTCATACGTTTTAGTTATTAGCCTTGTTTACACGGGGTGGACCAAAGTGACACCTTTGATCATTGAAAGTTGGCATGTTGGCGTTTCGCAAAAAAGTCGAAGGATTCCAGTCAACCTACAATAGCATAATATTTTAAATGGAGAAAAAGTGATACTTTTCATGGCGGGCTCGTATTTAACAGCCGAACGGAGTGAGGCTGGTAATAGAGAGCAAGCCGTGAAAAGTTACTTTTCTTCAAATTTAAATAATATGCTGTTTTTTTCTTCAAACGTCGACAAATGAATGCAAAACATATCTTTTTTATAGTAATAATTATTAAAGATAGGTGAGTTTGCAAGGCGGCTTTAGACCGGAAAATAATGAATAGTTGCTATGGTAATGTTACATTACTATAGCAACTATTTAAGCTGTCAGTTTACACTGTCAACAATAGTTATTTTTTTAATTGCGTCTTCGATTGCGTTTTAATTCTGTATTAATAAGCAGTTATCGAGTAACTTCAGTGACTGCAATTAAATCTTGGAAAAAAATTTGTCAAATTTTGACTTTTCTGCCAAGTTTTGTAAATCGCTCTTTTTTACCTAGTTTTACTTTTAATTACTATAAATAAATCAAATGGTAAAAGAAGATATTTATATTTTATAAAAACTAACAAATTAATAAATTAATTACAATTTAATAAATTCAAACAAACCTAAATATCCTTCAAAAGCCCAGGCGTAGTCAGATTTCCTCATAACTCATTCCACGCCTCCTAAAAATTTTAGCCTTAAGTTTCGTTTACATTTTCCAGCCTAAACTCATTTTCCCTATTTATTTTTTTAACTCCATAAGCCCCGACCTTTTTCCATACCATTTAAATCCGGACTACGTGCGGGCCACGGTAAAACCCTGACGCAACTGCTCTTCCATCCAATTCCTCGACTTGCCGGGCAGAATAAACGGGATTCTTATCTTCCTGAAAGATAAAATTTCTTTTCCGGAAATCGATCCGGTACATAAGGAAGCATGATATTCTCGTAGTAGATCTATATATATATATATATATATATATATATATATATATATATATATATATATATATATATATATATATATATATATATATATATATATATATATATATATATATATATATATATATATATATACCTGCACAAATTAGAACCTTCCTTGGACTCCAGGAAATAACATACACCAAGTGCACTCATCACCAAACGACTGCAAATCGCACTAACTTCTGTCCTTTTGGGTACCATCAAATCATTGTTTCTTGAGGCCTGTATACCTAAAGTATCCCACTGTAGCATGACTGAAACACTTTTTTATCAGTAATTTGTAGGGCAAATTCAATGTATTGTTCTTTATTTGCATTATTTTGTTAAAACGGTTTTAAGGCTGCCGGGTGGCAGCGCAATTCGGACATTTGCCTTATTCTTCGCCGTGCCGCTCTAACCGATGCTGGGAAATTGCTTTTCGTTTTTGCTGTAACTACAGATTTAAATGGTTGGTTTCTCAAAACATTAACTAAATTATTGTCTTGTTATTGATGTAATAGTTTGAGCGACCACTTCCAGCTCTTCTCTCAAAGGGAGTGTGTTTCCTGCAATTTTTTTAACAAAATGAATAGTACTTTTTGGAATGTTAAGCTTTTCCGCCACATTCCTTTCTGGCCAACCTCTCTGCTTAATATAATGAATAATTAATACGTTGCTATGATAATACTTTTTTCTTCGCCGGCGCCGGCGTGAAAGTGAAAAGTAAAGCTCCGGCGGAGGAAAAATGATGGAATCCTGGAATAAATTGATTCACAAATTAAGTTGGTGTAAACACTGGACGTGCCGGTTTACTGAGGTGTCGGATTACTGAGACTCCACTGTAATTTTAAAGCGCATATCAAATTTTACATAACTGTTCCACCGTGTCGTTTGCGAAATATTAAATAACAACATTTTACTTAAGAAATAGTCCATATTTTATTTTCATTGATAATGTTTTTTTTTAATACTTGCTGAAAATTTGGGGTAGGTGGATTCGACCGAGTTTTCAAACTTCTCTATGATACACCCCGTATATTTAAAAATCATACTTTATAGCCTTGCTTACACGGGGTGGGCCAAATTTTTTGTTTAAGGTCTAAATGACGTCACGCGTCATTTGTGCTGGTTTAAATACATGGGTTTTAGAATTTAGTATTCAGATTTAAACTATCTCAACTCCATGATCAAATATCATTTTCTTTGGTGTAAACACGTGGGTTCTTTTTTGGTGCACTAAAGTGGCAGCTTAAGTCTTTGAGAGTTCGCATTTCACAAGAAAAACGGCGAATTTCAGTCAACCTACAAAATACTTTTGTTGTTTTTACGTTTTTTAAAGTTCTGTGGGTACTTTTTTGCAACATTGTTTATAATTAATTTACCGATATTTATTTAAAAACAAACAAGGTTAGGTTTTAATCATATGGTAAACTCTCATATTGTTACTGAAGTTGATTCACAAATTAAGTTGGTATAAAGACTTGTGTACTGAGAAAAGTAAGACCTCGATTTAGTCCACGGGCCTAACTGATACTCGAGGTATAAACTATGCTATTGTTGTTAATAGTAATATTCAATTTTATAATACGAAGGGTTACAGTTTTAACACATTTTAAAATCAATATACTACATAATTGACAGGCAGATATTGTATTTATTATCAGCAGTACGTTATTTATTATCAGTATTAAAATTTTAATTACAAACATCAAATTTTAATTACAAACATCAAATTTTATATGATGTATTGGGTAAAAAATAAAATTTAATTTTATCAGTAATTCCTGGTAATTTTACATTTTATTTAATAAATCTAATTTTAAATTATTGTAGCATTATCGTGACATGTTTAATAGGTTATAATAACGTAGAATTAAAATGTATTATTTTATGTAAGGATGATAAATATTATATTATTTTTTTTTAACAATGTAACTAAAAGTTAAGCAAACTAGTAATAAAGATACATACGATTACCATACAAGGTGTAAATTTTAAATAATTTCATATCTTGAAAAATAAAATAGTTGGAAAATTGTAATTTGATAAATCACTTTATTTTGAAGTAATAGGTTTTCGACTCTTGGAAATTGTATTTGAAATAGGGAAAAATAGGCTGAAACGTTTCCTGTAATATACACATTGCATGCGTCAGATCGAAACTTGACCTGGTACCAGAGCTAAGACGTATCTTTCAAAAAAGGGATCGAATTATGGATCCAGATCATCGTAAAGCAATCGAATCACCAATACGAATCACGATTCGTTTTTTAAGGAATCGAATTTAGAACATCGATTTCTATTTATCGGATCACGAATCCAGATCATCTTTACTTTTATGGTAACTACGCTACGAATGATACTACATAATCTAGATGATAAATCAAGCGTCATTTTGAAGTGCTGTAAGTCTAAGCCAAATTAGTTTTTGGTAAAAATTCATTAAATTTGAATATGTTATTTTTGGGATCAACATAAAACCACCCTTAAATGGAACATTTTTTTTTGAATTGTATTACAAAACTTGTGATCTTCATAAGACTTTTAAATGTGATTCTTCAGGTAACTTCAAGCAACTTATAAATGGGACATCTTATTGTAATTTTACAGGAAGTTTCACAAGTACCTTTTAATAATTTGTCTGCTCGCGGAACATAAAAATGTAGTCAAATTTTAAATTTATTTTTGTAAGACACCCTGAATAGTAAAAATAAAATATTTTACTTAAAAATTCCTCAGAGTTATCTCAATGACAACATATTAAAAAATTATTAAGATCAAGCAATCAAAACTTTTAGGTAAAATGTATGCCCCTTTTTGGATACCACACTCTTTGGTTACGAAAAAAAATGTATTTATAAAGATGTTGTTCTGGACCTGAAAAACAACATATTTTGGTTAAAAATCACATGTTAAATGTGTTTCGTTTTTAAAAGTTTTTATAAGCAGATGCCTAAAAATTATTTATTTTTATTTCCAAAAATCAATGTGAGGCTAATTTAGAATTTTCGATAAAAATTTGAAAATTTAAAAAACGGGAAATTTAAAATGGTGGATTCTGGCTTTTATAAACCTATTTGCCTCAGATTTAACATATAAGGGTTTTTAAAAGTACTAGTTCAAATTTTGGAAATTTCAAATGGCGGATTAGGGCAGTTATAAACCGATTTGTCTTAATTTAGAAATATAAGAAATTGAATCCTTTTGGGATCGGAGCCTTCCAAAAAGGAGAGTCGATTCCGGATCATCGAATTCGGATCACGGATGCTATTTTTAAAAAGTAATTGATTTAAGTTTTCAAATTCTTAAAAAGAATTCGATTCCTACCCAGCTCTGGCACACTACTGTGCGTATGGATGGTCATGGATAATAGATTTAAACAGTTTTAAAAATTTTCGCAAGGAAAATAGAGGTAAAAAATTAAACCTATATAAACAACTTAAAATTAAAAAATCTTGCACATCTCTTTTAACTAATGACTAAATAAATTTTGCAGACCCTGTAAAAAGTTGTTTTTTTTTATTAATTTTTCCAATGTCGGTTTAAAACTGTAATTTGTAAAGCTGTCGAAGTAAAAAGAAATTTTCTAATATAGCTCTGTTGCAAAGTTTTATCAATTTCAAAAAAGTTACTTGAACTCGAGTAATACAATGGCATCCTTTCCAAAGTGTCTATACCAGTACTTTTTCAATAGTTTTCAAATAGCTGATAACACTCCATAAATCAATTTTACTTGTAAGTCGGCAAAAAAATTATTAATTTTTTTTATGGTAAACATTTTATTTGAAAATAGAAGTTTAATAAAAACTAAAAAAGTACAGATGGGTATCCGCAGATGGTTTTTTGTAAAACATGTTTTAATATTAATAATAAGTACATAAATTGCTGTTATATGTTTCCAAATTTATTAGTGTATTACTCTTCATCTGTTGCGCTTTGTTTGGGCTGTGTCAAGAGTACTAAATATAATAAGGTTTAAAAAGTCCAAACAAAACCACTCAACAAATAATTTTACCTAAATATCCCATAAATTTTATTAATAATGATAATAATATAGCTGTATTGTTTTATAGGATTATACATCTTTTTGACAAATCAGAATAAAATAATACTTTGGTAATAACAATAACAAAGAATAATAATAAATTATATGATATTATAAGAAAAAAGACAATATAATGATAATAAGCCTTTCCTAACGATAATTTTTTGACGGACAATTTGAATTTATAAAAACTATCTATATTTTTAATACTAGCGAGTAAATGATTTAAAAAAAAAATCTAGTCATAAATTTAATATTTTTTTTTTTATAAAAGTAGAACATGGATTTAGAAGATAAAGTTAAGAATTTTGTCTCATATTGTGCGAAAAAGTCTTAGTATTATTAAATCAATATTTTTTATATATTAAAGATACTGTTTTTTAAATTATATATAGAAGTAAGTGTTAAAAGATTTTTTGGTATAAATGATGGTTTACCTGAGTCTTGGGACTTTGAGCTTTACATTAACACATATCGAACTGTATTTTTTTGCAATAAAAAAACACTAATACACGCCTGAGATCTTTTAAGTAACGTTAACTGAAATTTATATTTAAAATAAGCATGTTACAAAGACATTCGCGGCAAGCATTTTGAACATCTACTACATTGACTTTAATGTTTTTTTTTACAATTTAAAGAAAAAACAGTATTACTTATTAGTTTTTTTGGGTGTGCTGTAGCGAATTTCTGTAATCAAATAATTTTCTATTTTTAATGTTAAATTTTGCAATAAATCTAATAACACCTAATATTTCCTAAACAGTTAAAAATAGGTATAGGACATTGTGCATAAAATATATCAAGAATTTTTTGCCGATGCCCAAAACTAAATAATTTACAGGTTGTTGCATTTAAAATGAGAAACTTTGTATAGGCCACTGTTACATGACACACCCCGTATGAAAAAACTTGTTAAAAAAATGCGCAATAAAAAATACCAATCGACGTGTCTGAGGGTTTTTTTTATACACGCTCTTATTTATTTATTATCGAATGTATTCCATTTGGCTGTTACACAGTGTATAATAGATACTAATAATAGCCTAGTCGAGAAGTGTGTTTTCTACGAAAAATATTTAGAAGAATTCGAAAAATATGAGTAATAGCTCATTCGACGCGAAATGCAAATCTGAGAAAGGCGTTTTAAGGATTTTTTTCTGCCAAAGAAAATTGCAATTAAATTAATAAAATCCTCGAAAGACAAGCCATTTCGATTTTTGATGATAACTCAGAAACCAAAAGAGATAGCGGATATTGCAAAAAAAAAATCATGAAAGAGAAAAAAATTTGCGATAAAAAAGTTCCAATTTCCCGAGTTCTCTCACCATTATTTATAATTTTAATTTATGGTTGCGCTTGCGGCGTTAAAAACGAGTACGTCACAGTCAAGAAAGTATATGGAAGGCTAATGTTATGGCCTATTCCATCAAAAATGTCCAGCCCACTATGAAAATAACTGTCATGAGTCGCCCCCGCGATTCTGCGCAGTAAAAAAAATTCCACGAAATTGTATAATGTGTTGCCTACTTACACACTGATAAATGAGTGTGTAGGTAAGCAAAACATTATACTTTTATCAGAGCCGTAATACCGTTTTCTGTACGACGGCGCGGCGCGTATGAAACCATATCCACATGTATCGTCGTTGTCTCATCAAACCGAATTACACGTTTCGTTGTCCTTTGCGCCGTATGAATTTTGATTGTTTTGGTTTGTGTTATTTTATTTTATGGTTGCAGAAGTTTTTTGGATTGATAAATTTGTGTTTATTGTTTGTTACTTATAATATTGTAACCAAATGACTAGAAGTTGTATGGTTTTGTCTTGCAAATCCAAGGATAACGTACCCTGCATTTTTTACTTTACAAAGTTAGGTAACCTAATAAATAATATCAATTATAACTTATGAAAAATGAAAATTTTATAGACAATAGCAGTAAGAAAAAGCAAGGTAATCTTAACTATCTTTTAGATGAATACCACAATGTTTGTGTATTTCTGTGGATTATTAAAAAGAAATTATTAGGTTTATACTTAGGTACTCATATTTCATTTAATAATTTGGTACATCCTTTTTAAAGGATCAAAATTATCAATTACTGGGCAGATCAGGCAAATTTTAATATATACAGGTCCCACTAATGAAAATGAAAGACAGTACAATTTTATGTTAAAGTTCCTTTTGCTTTTTTTGTATTTGTTTATAAAGAAATTAGATTTTTGGTTTCTTATACTTACATTATCAACTTTTTAAGGTCGATATACTTGTAGGCACATGATATTTAACGGATACTGTTACAATGCATACCTAGTAAAGTTACTAAACATTTTTAACCACTGTAATTCTGTCTTATGAATCTTTGTTATTACTGAAAACTATATGCCTAATGCACAACCAGAATCTTAGGATCTTTATTACTAAATTCGATGTAGATATGTATGACCTTAAAACACAAACAGCCAATTGAAATTATGGTAAGTTTTTACTTTTCTTTTGACCATTGCCGATTTCAATGATTTTTGTATACAGAGGCGCTGATTAGAAACCTAAAGTTAGTTTTTTCGACAACGTTTTATTTTTCAGATATCGATCCTTAAATGTGATAATTATAATAAACTTATTTATACTATCTTTGCCCTTCTTTATCACAAAATCGGTGATAAGTACATAAAACTACCATACAATGTTTAAAAAATCGTGTTGTCATTTATTTTAGTAAGATTTTTGATAAAAATACAAAACCCCCAAAAATATCGATCATTTAAAGAGAAGGCGCTGAAGTGCGCTATATATTTTTCCATAATAAATAAGATGATATAAAAACAATAATATTACACAATACTTTTAAATATTCTATAATAGTATCGTTTAATAACCAATAATTTCGTGCAAAAATAACAAAAAAAAAAAGTAAAAGTATAGTTAGTTCAAATTTGACATCTCATGTCAAGTTTATACATCGTAACAAAGAATTATGGAAATCTGGACCCGACCTACTATTTATTGCACAAACTCCGCAGGGCCGATTCCCTCATTCCCGCTGCCCTGCACGCCTAGACAATTTTGTTCTACAGCATTGGCCTTCCATATGCCTTCAAACTTCCTTGTCACAGTAAATATATTTTTTTAAGGTATTAAATATTAACTGTTTTTTTTTAATTTGGTGGTATTTAAAACACTTAAAAGAATTTATTCAAGTGGAAAATTTAACACAAAGTTATTTTTTTTAATAAGTTGGACAATTGTTAATCAACAAATTACTTCGAACTTTCATCTTCATTATATAATAAAAAAAATGTTTAACAGATTGTCATATAAAGTTTTTTGCATCGTGGAGCTTCTTCTATATACATATTTAACAAGATCACGCCATAAAAGTTTTAAAATGTAATGCTTTGTTTATAACAACTCTATAACTTTGACATTTTTTGTCATTATTTTGTATATAAGAAGGGCTTTACAAAGCGAAAATTTATACAATTATTTAAGCATTTTTTTTAATGTGCAATGAAGACGAAAGTTCGAAACAATTTTGTTAATTAACAATTGTCTAACTTTTGAAACATTAAATTTGAGTTAAATTTTCAACTGGAATAAATTCTTTGAAGTATTAAAGTTCGAAACAATTTTGTTAATTAACAATTGTCTAACTTTTGAAGCAATAACTTTGAGTTAAATTTTCAACTGGAATAAATTCTTTGAAGTATTAAAGTTCGAAACAATTTTCTTAATTAACAATTGTCTAATTTGCTGAAATATTAACTTTTGAATTAAATTTTCAACTGAAATAAATTCTTTGAAGTGTTCTGAATACACCATATTTTTTTTTTAATTTTTTAATTAATATTTAATACCCTAAAAAATTATCATTTAGTGTGACGTATTCGGTTTTGAACGCCAAGCGCACAACCAAAAGTGTCGCCCATTTTTTAAATTAAAATGATAAATATGGAAATAGAACTTCGATTTTGGACTTTTTCATCGAAAATTTGCTCTCTCTTTAATGTTTTTTTTTTTTGGTAATTTTCCATGTTCTCTTAGGGTTTTTGAGTTATCATTAAAAATCGAAATGGTTTTTTTTTATTTTGTTTTTTGTTAATAAATAATTGCAATTTTTATTGACGAAAAAAATTACTGAAATCGTCTTCCTCAGACATTCTGCGTCGAATGAGGTATCGCTCATATTTTTTGAAGCCTTCTATTTATTTTTCGCAAGAAACACACTTTGACTTGACTAAAAGGTTCCAGATGTGGAGATATATTTATTTATAACCGGCATGTCTACGAAATTAATTTGGTCAGTAGTGAAAAGTTTAATTTCGAATAATTTTCCTAGCAAAAGGAATTTCTTTTTAATTTTTAAAATCTTTGTTTTAAGCAATTGCTATATAAGTGCTATTAACTTCTTTAGTCCAGTCCAAGCAATTTCAGACACAAAGTCATTAGGTTTTATAGCCCTTTGTGGACAAAGAACAATTTAAAAAACAGGCGCATTTTTCATCAATATTTTTCAGCAGTTTATTGACAAAGTTAAAAAAAAAACACAGTTAAGTAACAACGTAATTAAAGGGTACTCGGGTTCTTTGTTTGCGTTTTAGAAATTAAAGTGGCGTATTAAAAATACCCTACGGGCTTATATTGCTATTATTTATGCCTATTAGGGCTTTTAGTTATGTGTAAACAAGCAAAAGCTTTTAAAGTCTGTTTTACTAACTGAACATTACTACCGTACTTATACATTTTTCAGTCTAATGAGAGTTTATGTAAATCTAAAATACAAATTTTATAATTTAAAGTATTAAAATGAATAAATGTTAAGCCGGAAAATATAACAGTAAATTGGAATTTTATTGAGTCAAATCCCAGCTAAAAATTAAATATTATCTCTGTATAATACGTATCATACAACAAAAACATAGTATATACATAAAAAAAAATATAAAACAAATCGAAAATCTGTCACCACGTATTTGATAACAGCCACATATTAAACTGGTATGCTGATAGTATATTAGCTAAGCAAACTTGTTTAAAAAAATTTAAAATAAACAAAATTATATTTTTATTATTAAATAAAGATAAATGTGTGGAATCAAAATGTG
>JAHBCN010009166.1:0-36004 GCA_019359885.1 Listronotus oregonensis | reverse complement strand
CAAAAATGCCAAGATTACACAAAAAATAAAATTTGCTCACACCCAATTCAGCATTTTTTAAAATTTAAATTTTTAATAAACTATTTACGTACCCGGCCATAGCCCAAACTAAAGACCTGAAAGTACACAAAGCTGAAAATTTTGCAGTTTTCTTTTTTGGAAAAATTTTTGGGGGGTTGGGGATGTTTTGAGCAAAAAAATTTAAAACGATTTTTCTGGGAAAACCCCGCTAAAAAACCCCCCCCAAAGCCCAAAAAAAATGATTTTTCCGCAAATATCTCCAAAAAATATGAATTAGAGAATTTTTTTGTTTAGAAAAAAAAGGAAGTCCCTCAAAATCTCACAAATGGTCCTTCCCTTTTTTTTAAAAAGGCAGTGAAAAATCCATAACTTTCCACTGAATAAATGTGAAAAACCCCCGGGGAAACGGCTAAAAAATGGAGATGGGCAAAACAATGTTTTTTTAAAAAACGAAAGAAAGATGGTGAAGGAAATTTTCTGGGATCATTGAACATTTTAAGGTCTCAAAAAAAAGAAATGTTAATAACAATTTTTTTTTAAAAAAAAAATATCAATAAATTTGGGAATATTCTAAAATTTTTGGGGAAAAAAAAAATTTAAAAACCCCGCAATTTTTTCCCTAAAAAAATCAGAATGGACCCAAAAACTCATATGCAATGATAGGTGCGGGTTTTCCCATTCGTAAACCCTTTGAATGACTAAAAATGTACATTATTGGGGTAATGGAACAATTCGTCCGCCGCTTTTGTGAATCCATAAAGATAGCGGCATTCAGCGGTAACAACAGCTGAAATAGGGATTTTTGGGCCCCCTTATAAAAAAAATATCATTTTTAAAAAAAAAAATATTAAGATCATTTTTGTAGATTAAAAAGGGAATCTTAATTTTTTGTTTTAAAAAAAATTTTTTTTAATTTGCATATTTTGGCAGAAAAGGGGGAAAACCCCCTTTTTTGGGGCCCCGAGGGAATTTTCAGCCCTTTTCCCCTGTTAATGTTAATAAATTTTTTTTTTCCTCGAAAGCATCCCCGTAGACCTAAGAATTGCAAAAGGGAAAAAAATGTACAGATTTTTCGCTTTGCCCCTTTTTTTTACTGGACTACTATTTAATCTCCAAAATTTTAAAAAAAAAATTTAGATTATATATCAACTAATTATTTTGCCAAATTTGGTTCCTTTTTTTTAAAAAGTCTTTTAAAATAATGTTTTTATTCAAATGACTTTTAAAATCTGTTATAATTAAGACTTTGTTTCAAGCAAATTCGGTGCCAAATTTGGTTTAGTTCAGTTATAGTGTTTTTTTTAATTTTTTTTTTTTACCCATATGACTGTTAACCTACACTCAGAACTAAGATAATATCCGGGTACGAAGTTACTTTCCCGGGGTCCATTTTTAAAATTTATCGATTTTAAAAAAAAATTGGTAGAATTATTAACAAAACATTTTTATGATATGAAAAATTTTTTTCCCCTTCCGGCTTCACCAGAAATGACTGAAAATTTTTTTTTTAAAAACCAGGTATATGTTGCGTTTTTTAGATTGTACAGGTCATTTTACGTCTGAATACACTATTCTTAAATGTTTTTTTGGGGTTAAAAAAATTTTTATTTTTAAATTAAAAAAAATTTTTTTTTTTTGTAAAACTCTACTAAAATTTTCTTTATTTTTGTTTTTTTTGTTTTGTAGATAATAGATATTATTTTATATGGGGGGAAAAGGAAACTTTTCACGGCGCGCTCGTTTTAGCAACCAAAGGGGGTGAGGCTGGTAATAGAGAAAGTCATGAAAAGTAACTTTTCCTCCAAATAAAATATGCCTTTTTTTTTTAAACGGGGAAAAAATTAATGCAAAAACTTTTTTTTTTAATTAGTAGAAAAAAAAAATGAAAAGTGGGTTCGCAAGGCGGCTTAGATTGGTTTGGTGAATAGTTGCTATAGTAATGTAACATAAAGCTGTCAGTGGGCACTGTTAACAATATTTTTTTTATTGTTTTTATTGCTTTTTTTAATTCTGTATTAAAAAGCAGTTTTTCTACAAGCGTGCGAAAGTTTTTTCCGCACTAATCCGCGTAGAAAATAGCATTTTTTCGCACTAGTGGGGAAAAAAAAAAAATTTTGGGGGGTTTTTGGAACATAAATTAGTATCTACTTATAAAATAATGCATGATTTTGCTTATAATAGAAATATATTTGAAGAAACTGAATTTTGCTGTAATTTTATTTTTTTTTCATGACATTTATTAAATGAAATAAAATAATCCTAATTTACCAAAGGTTAAAATTTTATTTTTAATAACTCCATTTTTTTCAAAGAATCCACAGCAACTAACTAATTGTTTATGTATCTATTAAAAATCAATTTTTTTTGTCACTTTTTTTTTAAAACCCAAAATTTGGAAAAAAACATTTTGAATGGATTCTGACGACGATTTACCAGCATCGATTATCGAAGCAGCAGAAATAGGATAGATTTCCTGCCCATGACATCTCGTCACAGGAAAAAAAAAATAATTTGTTTTTTTTGGGGAAGCTGGTGTCAAAGTAAGGGTGTGAATTTTTTAAAAAAAATTCTTACCTATTTCACTTATTTATAAAAAACATGTATATCCCCCCAAAAAAACATGATGGTCTAGATACACTAAAAAAAAAAAGTATCATTAAGTTGCGAAAGAACAAATATTTAAGTAAAGGGAGGGCCCCCCCCTTTTTAAAAAAAAAAGCGTGGGTTTTCCCCCCAAAAAATTTTTAAAGTTTTTTAAAAGAAGAAAAAAAAAAAAATTTTTTGGGGGATGAAGCGCCAGATGATACTTATTTACAAAAAAAAGTGGCTACGTTTTTTTTTTAGCGGACGCTTGTCGTAGGGGGGAAAAAAAAAAATTTGTTTGGACCATATTGAAGACCAAGGAAATTTAGTATTGAAAAAACCCCCAAACTCAAAAATCACAGCTCAAAAAAAGCTTTGCATTTTTGGAGATGCCGAAAATGGAAATTTTTTGAATATATATAGAAAGTATGCCAGTTTAAGAAAGCCGACAACACCAAAAGGGGTTTTTTGGGTGAACTATAAACACGGAGTGTGTACAACAGTACAATGTATCGGCTTTAAACCCCCTTTTTGGGAAAAACTGCCATCGGAAATAGGGGCCCATTTAAAATTCCACCCGAAAATGGGAACCCCCTTTCAAATTTTTCCTTCCCAAAAAATATTTTTAAAATTTTAAATCTTTAAAATTATGTTGTTTTTTCTCCCGGTTTAAAAAAAAAATTTTCCAAAAAATTTTTCCGGGGAAAATTTTACCCGAAAAAACCCCCAAGCCTCTTCCAAAGTTAAAAACCCCATTCGGGGAAATATTATTTGCAAATTTTTTGGAAAAAAACAAGGGTAAGTTTTTAAAAAACCCCAATTAGAATAAAGGGAAAAAATTGTTTTATTTTAATTAATAAAATAAAATTGTTACGGGGCCCCCTTTTTTTTGTTTTCGGGGTTTTGTTTATAATTTTTTAAAATTTTTTTTTTGCCCACCGGACGTAAAAAGTAAAAGCTCCGGCCCCCCGGAAAAAAAGGAAAAATAAACTTTTGGTTTGCCACAAAAAAGTTGGGGGTAATGACGGATTTACTGACATTTAAAGAAAAAAAATATTTTTTTTTTTTAAAACGAATTACCACGTACGTTGCAATAAATTTAGTTGCTAAGGTACCAGCTAGGTAAGTTAAATTGCCTTGGAAACAATTAATTGCTTTCGTGCCCTTAAAAGGTTGACAGGTAAAAAAGATGGTTTTGTGATTATAAACGTATCTTGTAAGATTTTTTTACAGTTCCCCCAAAAAATTTTTTTGGGTTTCGTTTTAAGGATTCTTGAAAAAAACCGAGAACGGCCCAGAAAATGTATGCGCGATAGCTCAATACTTGAATCGTTCTTTTTTCGGTTCCAGGATTATCAGCCACTTGAAAATCTCAAACGTAACTAATCCACCGATACGGATGGTTCCCCCAACTGTCCCAATGTAACCCCCAAAAAAGCGAACCAGAATTAAAAAGTCCGAGAACAGTTCTTTAAAACCCGAACAGGCAATTTTGAATTTCGCAAGCGCCGGGGCGGTTCTAGAACAGTAATTTACCGAACCCGAAAACAGCTTAAGTTGGGAAAATTTTTTTTTTAACACTGAATAATAATGATTTTTTTGTTGTTAATACTACATGCATGTATTTTACTTTTTTTTTGGCATTAAATGCATTAATTTGCCTCATCTACTTCCAGTTTATACAGTCAACAAATTGTGAATACAATCCGCGTTATCAACCTTGGATTGGTTTTAAAAAAGGGGGGGTTTGTAGGAAATTGGTGATATTTAAATCCCCGCAGAAAGAAGCCGGGGATAGAAAATAATTGTGTTGCAGAGGAAATGGGGTTTTTTTAAGCAAAAAAAAAAAATTTTAAAATATTATTTGGGGTTTAAAAATTTTTTGTACTTTTAAAACGGGAAACAAAAAAAAATTTGGGGGTTTTTTTAATTTTAAATTAAAAAATAATTTAATTTTTTCTTAAATTTTTTGGTTTTTAATTTTTTAAAAAAATTTTTTAATTTTAAATTTTTTGAAAAATTGTTTTAAAAATATGGGAACATTGACTAATTTACTTTTAAATACACGTTTGTTAAAAATTTTAATATTTTTAGTCTAAAATTTTTTTTTCCTAACTTATGAAAATTTTTTTAAAATCAGTTTTAAAATTAGTATTATTAACTAGTTAACTAGTAACTGCTGGTTATAACTAAAAATAGTATAATATGGATCAAATTTTTATTTTTTCATCTCTCTATGAAACCCGTTAGAAAAAAAAATTTTCTGTTTTTCCTATTTAAAGTTCTTAATTTTAAAAAAAAAATTTAAAAAAAAAGTTTTAAAAAAAGTATGGTTGATGTAATTATAAATTTGCCTAATTGGGGAAATTTTTTTTTAAAAACGGGTGAAAAACTAAGCTGTTTTGTAATAAGGGTTAAAGAAAAGATTTAATTTTAATAAAATTAAAACTTTTTTTTTAAATTATAGTTCCCAATTGTCAAACGGGTTAAGCACTTAGATGTTTAATTGTTAGCATTTAGGTAAAAGTTTTAATTAAAAAAAAAATAAAACTTTTACCATGTTATAAAAATAAATTTAATATCTTCAATATTATATATTACCTGTATACTGACACGAGGCATTTAGTTAAATTTTATTTAGTGCCTTAAATTTTTACACCATCAATAAATTTTTGTTTTTAAGAACAGACAAAAACTATGCTTTCTTCATAATAAACCTAAAATAATTGTGTTTTAACTTGAGACTAACAAATAAAATAGTTTTAAAAGTAGTGGAATTTTTTTTAATATTAAAATAAATAAATAATTACAGAATAACTATTTAACATTATAGCTTTTATGGAATCAAACAGCTAAATATAGAAAAAATAAGGTGCATTTAAACACATCTTTAAAAAATTTAAAGAAAAAAACCCAAAAAATTGAAAAAAAATTTTTATCGTCGAAGATATGGAAACCTTTTTTCTTTTTTTTTCCTTTTGATAAATTATGTCCTTTTTTTTCCCAAACCCTTTTTTTTCGATGTCCTATGACGATGAAGTCCAGGAATCGGCCCACTTTTTGTTGGTCTTTGGGTCTGGTCGTCTTCGGTTTCCCCCCTTTTATGCGGCCTTGGCGAGTCTATCGTTTCCCATCCTGTCGACATGCTCTCTTTACTCTCTTCTTCTTCCTCGTGACCATTTTTCAACCATCAGGGCTTATTCTTGTTTAAAAGGGAAAAAAGGGAAAAACAAAAAAGGGGGGCAGGTGCGGGTATTTAAAAGGTTTTTAAAAACATAAGTTTTTCCAAGGGTTTTTAAAAAAGAGGAAAAAAAAATTTTTTAAAAAATTTTTAAAAGGATTTTGGCATCCCCCAAAAAATTGGGTCCCGGCCCTTTTTTTGCTTCCTGCCGCCCCCTTTGACCCGGAAACAGCCGAAAAACCCTCATTTGGGTTTTGGGGTTGTGGGGCTTTTTTTTTCCCAATTTATTTTCAGACATGATAAATCACTAAAAGTGTATTTTTTTTTCAATTTGGCATTTTTTTATACGATTTCCGGGGGGGGGTTTTAAAAAAAAAAAGGGCCAGTAATTTACTTTCACACTAGTGCCTAAAGTGAACACCGTTTAAATTAAAAAATTTTTTTTCCAATTTATTATTATAATTATTTTATTATCAAAATGTTTTGACACTCGCTTTATTAATATGCTTATTGATATATTTAGGTTTTTAATTTCTGATATAAATATTTTTTTGAAAAAAACGACCCCCCAAAAAAAAAAATTTAATAAGTTATATAGGAAACGGTCCGTGCGAAAAAAAAAATAAGTTAAAAATTTTTTTTTCATAAATAACTAGTTTTAATAATTTTTTTTATTGGGATGATTTTTTAAAAAAGCACTCATTTAATTTTCTTTTTTTATTTATTTTTTAACGAACATTGTAATCATTATTAATTGTTTGGGATTTTTCTATAATCTAATGTAATAAACAATATTGAGACGCCCGTTAGTAGGCAACTAACCCCATTAGCAACAATCGCCCCAATGCATTCGTGTCGAGCCCGGGGCTTCTCGCGTCTGGGAATACTTTTCGCGACTTCCGCATCCGCTAGTTGCGATGGCCTGTAGGGCCCTCATTTCGGTCCCTTCCGTGGTGCTCTTTTTTGTCCGGTTGTTGTCTGCTTTCGTTTTAGCTGCGTAGGTAAGGATGGGCCTCACTGCTGTTTTGTAGATTCTTTGGGCCCTTTCTGATATCGACATGTCTTTGTTTTTCCAAATGGTATTGTGCAGACAGCCAGACACTCTTGCGTTTATTTACTTGTACTTTCACCTAGTCATGGTATTTCGGCTGCTTGAAGCTATTATCCCCAGGTCTTGAAAGATCATCACTTGTTCGAGGGTTGGTCGTTTAGTGTCAGCTTGCATCGTATTGGTTCCCTCCTTATAACCATAGAGGTTTTCGGTATCGAGATGCTTATGTTGTATTTTTTGCGGCCTGATGTAGCTCAAAAAGCATTCGCTGCTTGTTTTTTGCTATGAGAACCGCATCGTCTGCATGGCACAATATTTTGAATTCGGTATATGCTAACTAAAATCAAATTAATTTACCCAATTTTCTGGGAAAAAAAAAATTGATCTTTTTTAAAATTACAAAATTCTCGCAAGTCAAAAAAACCAGCAAGTTTTTTTTTTGTTTTTTTTTTTTAAAACCTAAGATTTGGGGGTTTTTTTCCAAAAATCTATAGTACATTTTAAAATTTTGCCAAGTTATTTGTTGCAAAGATCGCTCTTTCTTTTTTTTTCGGCTTTATGACAGCCCACAAGGGCTTGATGCCAGTTTGGTATCAGGGTACTATGGATTTCAGGTTTTTCAATGTTTAATTCATTTTTCCCCAGTTCCGTCAACGTTGTCCAAGAACTAAAACACGTATTTTACAATACCTTTTGGACAACGCGGGAGTATCACCACTAACGTTATTTTAAATAACTCCCATCTTAAAGATAATTATGGGTAAAAGAAATAATGCTCACAAAAAATGTAATTTGTTGACGCAACGTGCTTTATTTCTAACCTAAAAAATGTAAAATTTCTTTTCATTTATAGTTTATTTTATTTATTTGTTCTAAATATTTACTAGTAGTGGTAGTAGTAGAGTCTCACCTTTTTTTGGTTTATTTTTAAGACAGAATTTGAAAATAAACAAATGTCACTATAACACATACCTTCAAGTCTAGCAGACACTTTAATAAACTTTTTCTATTCAAAACTACTACTGAGCATGCAATCCCAAAAAATACAGCTACATTTATTACTACTGAACCTACTGTGAATTCCAATAGTTTCCTAATATGTCTCCTGGCTGGGGATTAAAACCCCAGTCGCCTGCGTAACATGTAGAGACTCTGTCTACTAGGCTACCGAGAAGACAGTATAATACAGAAAAGGAGGTAAAATTACGAAACGCAAATTTCGGACAAGAAGCAGGTACTTGAAGAAACTTGTATTATGTAAGAAAGGTGCCCAATATTGAATTAAACAACTTCCGATACTGGGAAAAGGGTTAGCGGCGGGGAGGGGGTCATTTAATGGGTAAAAAAAAAATTACCTACCCAATTGATAAATTATCGTTTTTTATCATAAAATAAACCCCTTCCAAGTAATAACGCAAAGAAATTGCTTATTTGCCAAAGAAATGTAACATTGTTTAAAGTTTTTGTAATTTAACCAAAAATATGGTAGTATTACAAAAAAAACCTACATTACTAATATGAAGTATTTTAGTTAACAAAACGATTTTTTTTATTACTTTTGTACGATGAGTATGAAGGGAGATATGGCCTGGCATAAATAGTTGCTTAACGAAAAATGAAGAGACCGGATCGTTCTGGCCTAAATATCTGAAAAAATATTGGAAGAACCAGAACCTTTTAAAATAAGCAGAAAAAAGTCATGGACAAAATAAACTTGTTTCAATTTTTTTCATGTAATTTTTAGCGCCATCTGGACTGTGTTCTTGAAACAAATAATCATTTAGTGAAAAGTCAGAACACATGTCCCTAAATATGTCCACTTATTTTAGCCCTATGGATAATTATTTTTTATGTTTTGGACTGATAAATGTGGGTCAAATCTTGTTTTTTGTAAGACATTTTAAGTTTTGGGACAGTAGCGTAAAAAGTATTTATTTAAACAGCCAAACTTTGTAGCCTTTATTCAGAGTTGTTTTTATTTTATTTTTTTTATCATTCTTTCATCTGTAAGGAGATTTGGCCGTTTAAAAGTGCATATTTTATGTTTGCAACGGTCAATGTTTTTTTTTGGGTAAAATTATAGAAAAATGGTCAATCCAATTAAAATTTGCCATCACCTGACATTTTGAGGATAACCTTAGCTTTAAATTGGTTTATTGTACACCTTGTTATTATTAGCCAAAAAAAAGTTACGGCCAAAAATTCAATTTTTTTCCGCAATTACAAAACATTTTTTCGTTTTTATTTAATTTAGGGGTAGTTATCCCGAGGATGGGAAGGAGGTTAATAATGTCTTTTTACTGAAAATATTGTTAGTTTGTCGGTTCTAAAACGAAAAGTTGCAACAAAAAAATTTAATGACGTTTTTTTATTTTTCTTTAAATTTGGGGGTATTTTTCACCCCCTGGAGGAGGTCAAAATACGATAAAATATTGTTAAAAGATTAAAAACCAAAAGGAATAATCTGAGGTCATGTTTTTTGTTTTTTTTTTTCTTATTATGGGGGTATTTTAAACCCCCATTCTAAGCCCTTATATCTCAATTTCAGGGATAATAAAAAAAATCTTCTTAATTATTTTAAAAATGACATTTATTTGATTATCTGAGCTTTACTTTTAAAATATTTTTAAAAAACCCCTATAAAGGGTAGTTTTTTCTGTTTTAAGGGTGTTTTTTAAAATTTCTGACATTAAAATCGTAATCCGTGACCCAAAAAACCCCCCGGTACCTATTTTCATGAAAACTCATTTAATATTTCCCGAGATATTCAATATTTTTTTTATTTTTGGCCAAAAAAATAGTTTGGTCAATTTTTACAGCGTTTTGAACCAAATCTTTGTAACCAAACTTGTTTAATTCCATATTTGACACCTTTCTTGACAAATTTCAAAAAAAAAATAAGTTGACCTGATTTGTCGAAATTTTGCTTCATTTTACAAAAAATTACCTCTTTTCTGAACTAGTATCGGTATTTTGTAATTTAGGTGGTTATACTATATTACTATTTGGGAATTTGAATTTATTTCCATTTATCTTAACTAAAAGGACCCTTGTTAAAATAAAATTGTCTGTTTAAATTATGGACTAAATAAAATCGAAATATATTAAAAAAAAAACCCAAACTGCCAGCATACAAAACCCCTTATGTGGTCCGACAAAAAAAAAACTAATTTTAAAAAAGTTGTAGGTGGTGGACGATTTTTTATACTTCCCACTAATTTCTAAGCATTGATATTACCACACATTAATAGGATGACGAATATCAGTGACCTCTGCATAATATTTGTGAAAATGTTTATTTGCAAAAATTTTTTTTTCCAGGTTGGTTTTTAGTTACATATACAGTTTTCACGGATAAATCCCAAGCAAATGGACAAAATTTTTCTTTCGACAAAAAGTCATTCTTGATAAAAAGTTCTGCTTCCTGGATAAAATATAGTCTTAAGAGGAGAATTTTGTTTTTTTTTATACAGGTCCCAAAAAAAGAAACATGAAATACCATCAAGAATAAACTACCTTTATTAATCGTTTTAAAGAAAATGGCAAATAAAAAAAGGTTTTAAATCCTATTCAGTGCTTACATTAAGAACTCAAGCCACATTTGTTCCCGGCACTGTAATAGCAGTTCATCCAACTTATCCGAAAAAAAAGGTTTGTAGCATTTCCATGTATGAATTCCTGTTGCAAGTGTTCACAAAGAAAAATGGTCCTTTTATCCCAAAATACGAAATGGGCAGGAATAGGATGGGCAGGAGTTCGGGGTTGGGATTTTTCTGCTCCAGCATCGATTAATGGTGTATTATTTTTACAAACAATCTCTAGTCTTACCTTTTTTACCTATAATGAGTTGCCATTACAATACAGGGAACAAATTGCTTTCAGCAAGACGGGTGCCCGCGCACGTGCTCGCGAAGTTACAGAGGGTTAACATAAAATTTTGGGAGATCGTTGGATTGGCCAGTACGGTCCAGTTATGTGGCCTGCAAAAGTCCTGACCTCAATTTCAAAAGCGTACCTTTGGGGCCGTTTAAGCAATTAACTTTTTCAGCAACCCATTAAAAATAATGTTGATATTTTGAAACAGAGGATTTTACAGTCAGTACCAATAGTTTCCCTCGAGGAGGTAAGAAAAAGTTATGATCACATTAGACGGCAATTTGAAAAATGCATCGAAAACGGGGAGGCGTATTTAAATAAATAATAATTCTTTGTGTTGTGCAATGTTTTTGTTTAATACGTTTCTTATGTAAGCACTGAATAGGATTTAAAACCTTTTTTTATTTGCCATTGCACTTTAAAACGATAATTACAGTTAGTTTATTCTTGATGGTATTTCATTTTTTTTTTGAGTACCCTGTATAAAAAAATAAAAAATTCTCCTCGTAGAGTACATTTTTTTAAGATGCAGATCTTTTTATCAAGAATGACTTTTTGTTGAAAAACGAAATTTTTGGTCCATTTGTCCTATTGGGATGTCTATCCGTGGACATACTGTATATGCGTTTCTATAAACAGAAAAATTGTATTATAATCTACAAACTTAAATAAACACGTAATTTAATTTTTGTAATTTTAATAAATTCCTAAACAATAAATTTATATATCCAATTAAAATCTATTAAAGAAAATACAACAGCAAGCTGGCATTAAATATGTGTTTTCCGCTACTAAATTCTTAAACTTAAATGAAATTTCTTTATCTCGCTGCTGGTTTCTTGGACTAATCTACACGTGCTCGCAACACGTGCTTATTTTGCTTGATTCTCGGTTTAAAGCTATTAGATTTATTAGTAGATTGCATGTTCAAGATTTAATATAAAGTTTTGCGCTTTAAGCTCAAGTTATTTTTTTCTTTATATTGGAATTCTTGGCGTGCAGACAAGAGCTCCAAGTATCACTAAAGAGCTAAAGAATACTACAGAGTAAATGGTAAAAGAAGCAGTGAAATTTGTAATATAAAAGATACTAATTTAAACAAAAACACAGTGCAACACAAGCACACTAAATAAATAAATAGCCTGAGCTTGTGAGTTAACATGGGTATTTTCATGTACAAATTCAAGGTCTGTTTAGCTCCATTACCCTTCCGTTTTTGTTTAATTAAAAAAAATATATCTGAATATACTGAAAGTGGCGTTAAGTGGAAAGAGTGGAATATATTTAAAATCTCTATTAAGTTGGCCTTATCATTTTTTCGGTAAATATAAATTTTTAAACAAGATATCAAATAGTAGGAATCGTGAATAATGGGCTACAAAGTAGGCAAATTTTTTGAGCCCCTATTAGGGTATTGACTGTGTTCTACAAAATTCAATGCCATGCTATGTTAAGTTCTTGCTGTTACCCTCTTTAATAAAGATTTCACGAAAGATATAACACATGACATAATTGAAAAACGGAGGGGGCCTAATAATTTGGGATTTCAGTTTTACTGATAAGGTGGGTCCTAGGCAAAAAAAAATATCCAAATATATATTTTTAGGTAATTTCTATATCAATATATTGCTATTTCATACTTCCTTAAAGCTAAACATAGTAAAATTTACATCATTGGCCCCAAAACCATTCGGTCGTGGTTAAACCGTGGTCCTAAGGTATTTAGTGAGATAGAAATATATCAGCGAAATTAGAAATCTTTTAAAGAAATCATGTAAAAGATGGTATAATTTTCTATGACTGTTTTTCTAACATATTTTATTTGTTTTAAACAAAATTATTCAATCAATGAATTATTTTTGGAACTAAACTGTTACTAACAATGTACTACAGACATAAATAATTTTTATTCTTTCATATGTGTCAGAAGCCCTCTTGAGCACCCTGCGGTAATTTACCATCATATTGACACCCTAGCAGCCTTAATATATTTTATTCATTTTCTTGACATCTTCATAAAATCGTTTATCCTGCTTCTTGCTATGATCTCCTTAATTTGAAGAAAACCACTTAAGATGAAAGTGCGAAAAATTTAATATCTTCCCCCAAATCTTTACTAAATTCGGTAATGGTAAGAACTTAAAATTGCATACTATTTCATTAGCCCATCATTTACATAACTTACAAAAATCTCGTTTAGAGGATCTATATTTATCAAAAGAATAATGAGACCAACTAAATAGAATCTTAAAAGACAATATTTCAAAGCAAATGCAGTCTTTTCATTTAGCGGTACTTTTAGATCAACAAAGAAAACTGGCGATAGAGCTAAACAGACATTGGATTCTTGTTAAGCGTGTTAAAACACATGGAAATGTTTATGTTAGCTCCATAGCTCAGCCTATTTGTTTTTGTGTGCCAGATTTATATTCTGTTCTACCTCTACCGATTTACAAAAAAGATCACCTATATATACCCATTCAGTAAAATGGTGAAATTAAATTTTTACAAGTTAATTACCTCTAAAATAGTGGTCTTGGTCGATTTAAAGTTTTATTAATTAAATTTTGCATTTAAATACCCTGGCATAATAAAGCCTGTATTTGTTTGCAAAGCGTGAATGTGGAATAAATAAATGCGAAAGTTGTCGGGACAGAAAGTTTACTACTTTCTGTCCAACGAATCCCTTTAAAATTTACACAGGTTTTTAAATTATCTGAGAGGATCATCTAACTACACAGTGGCGGTTCTTTATTAGGTCATTTGGTCAATGACCTCCCAATATTTTTGACTAATACTGTCAAACAAAAACATAATAATAATATAAATAAACAAATATATATCTTTCAAATTTCCCTTATTATTCTAAGCATATAAACTCGTTGACTGATTACCGGATTCCCCAAGCTTCGCGTAGCGATCTCCATAAGTGGTTTCGTTCGTTGGCAAAAAGTCGGGCTGGCAGCCTGCAATGACCGCATTGTTTTAAACGCAGCCGAGTCAAGTTTTTCCGATCTAATTTACGATCGGGCGATTTCTGCAGCTTTCCGAAGCAGTGTAATCGCATGGTCTGGGTCAACAGCCACGAAGAGGAACATTACTCATTTTTCAAAGTGTTTGATTGTTATTCATTTATTTTTTGAATTTTCTTCTTGTTTTTTCTTTGAGTAAACATCGTGTAAAATAAAATGTCTAAAATTAAATCCTTTAGTCATGTTTTTTTAACTAAAAATCGGTTAAGCCATATGCATTTAAAATTTTAACTAATGACCTTCCCGAAACATTGACCAAGAGCCGCCACTGTAACTACAAATCATTACGAAACAAACTTTCCACTAGAGACAATAAGTCGTCAAAGCTGCGCAGGATTTTGCCATACAAATCTGTTAAGTAAGATGACCACAATGGTCCTTACTGTAGTTTTTTCTATTTTAGTATTTATTTTAAATTATAAAAATAGCAATCCCTTAACTTGTAAAAAGTATCTAAAGTTTTGGTAAAATTGAAAAACATAGATTCCCGTGAGGAGGTAATAGATAGGATTAACTTAGCTGGCAATGAGATCAGACAAAATGAGTTTCAAATTCTTCGATCTTCCCAAAACATAAGACGTAGAGCTAGGTTTTGTATCCGGCACAACATGTTTATTTATTAGTTTGCACTAGGCCGTAAATTTTTAGTTTTTTAAAAAATCAATTCCTAACCAACGATGTAGGATGTAGTTCATGTTTATACATTATTTATTAAAATGTTGCTTTGTTTTATAGTTGCCTATAATATTTTACACTATCTTTTGGTTCCCTTTTTATTTTTCTTAGATTAAACCTCACACTAACTTTTTCAGACATTTTTAATACAAAATGTTAGGTTATTATTAACGGTAAAATAAAATTAAATATTTTTATACCTTTCAAATTTAGTAATTTTCAGGTATGATTTATTTTCAAATCCATTTTACTCGAAAACGGTGAATTCTATCGAGACATAACAAGAGCACCTTTTTTCATAAAAATGTATGAAAAATACAAAATTCATATTTAAACTATGCATAACTAACAAATAAAAATTGGAGCAATAAATAGCCGCTGCCCTGCGTGTGACGCCTCTGAGAAAAAATAAAACAAATAAATACACTATCAAGTACGTCTTCGAAATGATGTAAGACCTACCAATTTTTGTAATTTTATATTGAGGGGTTTCGGAAATATTTGAAAAAATCTTCACGGTGCACCCTTTAAGAGGCTCTAGCTCCCTTACGAGAGCTTTTTAGGTGCATGTTTATATAAACTTTTAGTCTTATTTTGGGGTCTAGATTACACCCCAGAAATATTGCGCGCTAATTTCGGGACACCCTGTATAAATAATTTGGCTTCATTAGTTCTTTTTGAAATTCTCCTTAGTACATGCTTGTAAAGAGTAGAGTTTAACCTGGCATGTCCCAGAATACTTACACAGTATTTTAGTAAAAAAGCAATTAAGAGCTTGCTTTTCCAACGAAAAATTATAAGTCGCTAGTAGTCTTGCCAAAAATATGTTAGCTTCTCCTTATGAACCCTTAATAAAACTGTGCACCAAACCAGGTCTCTGGATAGTGATAAACATGTTTTCTTCGCCTTTAGGTTAGAACTACAAATAAATAAAAAGGTTGTTTTATTAACAATCGTGAGATGGTCTTTTGTAATGTCTGTTGCTCTTGTGCAATCCTATTCCTTAGAGTGTTGATGTCTTAAAGATGTTCGGTTATTTTTTCTAATGGACACTTCATACTTAGCTAAACCTTTCACAATAAAATGTTATACGTCTGTACTCTTTTAATTTCTTTAAAATAGGTACTACATAAGATTTTTATCTGACTATTATACACCTTCTCTCATTGAAATAGGCAATCCCAACCTCGTGACCAGCAATAACTAAAGAGACTTAATAAAATAGTTATTAAGCTGCGCCTACATTACTTGATGCCAAGGTTTTGCAACATTCTATTGTTATCTTAGACTATGGAATTAAACATATTCAAACAGATTGGCAATAAGTAGCAATAGTTTAATGTGGTACGGAAAGAATTACTTTGAATAATATAAAAATAGCAATTTATTTTTAAACATTTTTGTAGTTCTTAATACCAGTCTTTTTTATAAGGCATTTAATTTTAAGTTTTAATAAGATCAAATAATGCTAAACCAATTGCCCTAATAGTCCAAGATTTGGAGCCGAAATTTGACCGTCATTAGTTGTTTGGCATTTCTTCATTATTCATTCAGTACCAATAGTTACAATCCTTCGCAGGTGGACACCCTAGTGAAAACAGGTAGGTAGAGAAAAGGGGTGAAAATAGCAAATTTTATCAAGCTAAGACCGTCATTAATAATATGCTTATAAACATGTCAGGTAATCACATGTATTCACATACCCAAAAATCCCAAAAGGCGGTAGATACGCAGGGGATAATAATAATTGAAAGAGAGGAGAAGGGACCCGCCTCCCTCATACCACCATATGCCGGTACATGGAACGGTGCCCCCGAGTTGCCAAATAATATAAAATAAAGAAAAGGATATTGTTGCTAATTTAGATGGTTGTGAATTTGGATTACGACGCGAGTTTAGCACTTAATTAAACTTAATGTTTCCTCTCCTTCAATGTCCTATTTAAAACATGGGTGCAATAAACTTATAAATATAGAGATGAGATGAACCTCTTCGTCTCCAAGTGATGGGCGATGACCCGGAGGTACCTTAAACCCTCCAATACGAAGGGGATAGCGAACAGGGGTAAAAATTGGGTAAAAGGCCGGCATCGGTAATATTTTCGCCTTCTTAATTCCTTATTATTATGTAACTCATATGCAGTCTAAATCCAAAAATACACCTAGATGAATACGTAGGCCGGTGAAACGGGGTTAAATGTAACTTACCTGGAGCGCTTTTTTCGTACGTGGGCTTTTGTGTGTTTCAATATATGGATAAAATCATATTTATGAAATTTCTTTTTAATAAAATAGTGTTTAAAACCTGACTTTTGTCGATATATCCAAAAATTCGGATTTAATTTAAAAATAACGTAATATTAAAAAAGCGTATTTTACTTATATCATATAAACAAATAGTCTTAGTCGCACAAATCTTATGATAATTGGGTCCCGGTCAAATTAGCTGAATGTTTGGTATATTATTCCTAAAGGAATTATGACCAATAGTCTTCATGGGCACATCCAAAAATGGATAGTTTTGTGTCAAGGTAAAGCCTGGATTTGCTTGCAATAAACTGCAGTTTCTATTATTTTCCCTATTATTTTTTTTTACGAGGAGATGCCTAAACAGCCATCGGCAAATAATATCGTTTATTAAAAAAAAAACTTTTCTAAATTAAAAAAATGGATATCAGCGAAAGTTATTAAAATAAACATTTAAAAATCCTTATAATTGCAGTATAGTAAGTTACTTATATACCTCAAAAATGCAATTCGCTTACGAGAAGTTTTTATGTTTTCTATACTGTAAAAAAGTTACGTAATAAAAAAATGGGTGTAAATCTGTTTTTTTATGAATATGTATAAGCATGAGTAAGGGAATTAAATTAACACAATTTCATATTATATTAATATCGGAAAAATATTAGTAGGATTTTTATAACGAATTTTACACCTTCTAAGCATAATAACACAAAAACTATCCATTTTTGGGCTTTGTGCCCATTAAGAAAATTGCTGAGAATTCCTTTAGAAATAATATACTAAATTTTTAGCTAATTTGACCGGGATCCAAATTTCATAAGACATGTGCGAGGTCCTTTTTAATTAAAAAAAAACTGATAAAAAACGACGAGTTTGTTATACAATAGATTTGTATCAATATATTAAGTCATTATATTTGGATTAAGCACCAGAATCTGTATAAAAACAAACAAAACGAGGCCTTATAAGTGAGAATTAATTGCATAGTTACCGAGATACGAACGCCCCCGTACGAAAAAGGCGATCCAGGTGTTACATTTAACTCCGTTTTACCGGCTTATGTATCCAGCTAGCTGTCACCGCTTTGAATTTAGACTTCTTAGGGATTCCATAAAAAGTGGTACAAAAAGGCAGATATATAACTGATGAAAGCCTTTCACCAAAATTTTTACACCTGTTCGCGAGAAGACCTGTGATTAACTGACATATTTTCAAGCATATTATTGATGACAACCTTTACCTGACAGAATTTGGTAATTTCACCCATTATATCTAACTACTGCCTCAACTAGGAGGTCCGCTTGCAGGATTGTAACTCTTGACATAAAATGAACACATTACAATCAGTGGCAGCTCATGACTATGAGAAATGGTGAATCGTTTTAATTAGTCCCCTTCCCCTCACTTTACCGAAAATGCCTAGTACCAAATTTTATTTTGCATATTTTTACACCAAGAACTAATTTTTACAGGAAAAACAATTAAAGTTTTGGTAGTTACTTACCAACGTCAAAGTCAAATGATATCGCTGACAATAAAAAAGTTGGTCCTTTCCTTAGGTGACGTTTCGATCGCAAACGTTTTGAAAATACTGGGTACGCGACCATAACAAAATGTTTAAATTAAATATTGAATTAGAGTTTAAAAAATATATTACAAAAAGACAAACACGAAATATAAAACTAAAATAATATTCGCACCGTATTCATTTTTTTACTTAGGTCTAACCTAGTTATCGGCTTTTTTCCACTTTAAAAGTATTTTTTATCATTTCATCATCTTAAAAATGGTGTTTTCGGAAGACACGAAAATAATACTTCGCGTTTTGACATTGTTGCCATGATTTAAGCGATGTACAGGACAGGAATTACTCTGATTTTATCTTCTGTTCATAGCGACTAAACAACTCAATATTGTATGTTAATTTGTTTATGATTTAAGGTAATATACTATGTTTTACCAATTAAAAAATAGTATCATAAGTTGGTAAAAATTAGGGTAAACCACTGATTCACATGGTGTATTAAGCGACCCGTCACTGATTGCAATGGGTAAATTTCATATCATTGATAACAGTCCAACCTCGGCTCTGATCTCGTGCTATAACTGGTGTTTCCGACTTTATAATCTAAAAGGACATGTCTCACATAACCTGAGATTCTGACTTTTGAACGATTTTTTTAAAATTTGAGTATGTTGTTTTTTAGATCAATAGGAACATCTATTAAATGGAACATTTTTGTGCAGGCCTAAAGGGTGGCCCAAAATATCACTCAGAAGTTGAAGTTAACTGTTTATTAACTTCAATATAAACGCATAAAAAGAGTAAAATATAGTGTTAATGCAACGGAATAATATTTTATATATTTGTTTAGAGTTAAAATAATTTAATTTATCATTTAACACATACAGGGTGGTCCAGTATCGAATAAATAATATGGATTATGCCAACTAAAATGTTAATATCGTAATATACTTGTATATATTTTTAGAAGTTATACATTTCTAACAGTTTATTAAGGTAACTTTAAGTTAAAATATTTTGGTTTATTGTACCAAATAAACAGGGATATTTGAAATTAAAGATTTTTTTTGGTTTGTTTCCACCATAGATATATAAGCAAAGGGAGATATAACCGTTCATTCATAAATTGGCTTTTGTTGTGTATCAAACATTCATAATGTGTAAGAAAAGGACTTCCGATAAAAAAATTCCCTGCAGGCAACGTCGCAAATGTTTGCACGCAAACGGCGGGCCACCAGTGGCGTAGTTCGTTTCCAAAAACTATTTATCTATAGAAAATTAGTAAAGTATATTTTTTTAGGCCCGGTTGTAGAATGGACGTTCAACCAAAGTTCACGCTGATCATCGGTTCAACGGAAAAAACTCGTTGTACAAAGCCGGTTCAGACGGTGAACTGTGGTTGATCTTGAACGTTCGAATTTGGGCGTTCAAGACGAGTTCAACTCCTTTTAGCAATTTTTAACCTCACTCTTTTGACAGATCACCTTGGGTTTTAAATGTTTTGTTTTTATATTTTTAAAGTTGATACTTATTCGGTTTTTATAATTAAAAATGGATCTTGTATGGAAAGATTTGACCTGATATGACATACGACAAGGATTTTGTAGAATAACTTGCACACTCTCGAGCCGTATAAGTATACAGAAATAGACCAGAGCATTTGAACATTTGAAATAACAAATAATTTAAGGCCAGATTTAGGTTGAAGAAACAAGCTGTGAGATTCATCATAAATAATTTTATCTGTTACAGACAAGTAAGAATTTTACATTGTTTAATTACATTTGATTTTAAGTTTAAATGTTCTATTTATTCTTTTAGAAACCATGCACTAACACCTAATGAAATGGTATGCATTGCTTTACGATTTCTAGCCACTGGGAGTTTTTTGCAAGTTGTTGGAAATTTTGGAGGTTTGACAAGTTAACCGCAACTCGAAAAATATCTATGGGTTAAAATCAGTTGCCCATTTGGGGCTTAAATTGATAAAAATGCCAAGAACTGAATCTGAAATTAACATTGTGAGGCGAGGTTTTTTAGCATTGGAGCCATGGATGGTACTCATAATAAAATTCAATCTCCTGGAGGGGCAGATGCAGAAAATTACAGGAACCAAAAAGGATTTTTCATACATTGTGTATTTATCATCTGTGCTTTATTTTGTCAGTAGTGTGTGAGAAAGATGTAAAATTAAACAAAAAAAAAAAACAACATAAAATCTTTGATTAGGTTAAATTGTGGCAATTTTCTTCTTCTTTTTTTTTTTGTTGGCTTTGCAACTGATAGTTCAGGTAAACCTGCAGTGGTACAACACTCAAAATTCTGAACTGGGTTCAACAGTCAACTGCAGTTCACGAAAACTTGTGTTGAACCATTGTTTGTACAACCGGGCCTTAGTATTTTATCCAAAAATATCTATTTTATGAGACTCAGTCCAAATAAAGTTCCATGACTTTTTTGTTCTGTTTCGAGGAATGTGCAAGTAAATAAAACCTATTGGTTCAATACAATAATTAAACTTTATTTATTATATAAAGCGACACTTCTGAAAACTGGCATTGTTAACCGTTAATCATACATAATAAAAAGCTTAAATCTGTTTTTTTAACTTTATTGCAATTGCCCGTGTTTTTATCTTCATCGCTATCCACCGATTTTTATAGATTTAATTTTACGTCATAAAAAGGGATAACAGATCATCTGACAGCCACCCTCAAAGTCCACTAATGAGATCAAAAACGCATGCAATACCATTTTGTAAAAGTGAGAGGAGGAAATTAATAGACCAAAAAATGTTTAGTTCAGTACAAATATCAAAATATAATTGGGAGTTTTTAGGAAAATTAAAATTTGGGATTTGGATTTAAATTAAAAAATCTATTATTAGAAGCCTTTCTTGTGAATAAATTTTATTTTTCTAAATTGAATAGGTATTTTTAACTTTTATGTTTTTAATATTTTTTGATTACGAGAAAAGGAAAAAAGTGAGAAAAAATATCACTGTTTTTTTGCATATAATTTATTGTATTCAGTAACAATATTAAAGTATTTTTAACTAATCCAAGAATATTTAACTAACTATTCATTTCTATTTGTGATAATATCACAAGTATCAAAATAATCTGAAAGATTTTGACAATTTATGGTAACTGCATTTTTTAAATCCAAGTAGGGAAAACCATTTTTTTTTCTCCGGGTCAACCGGAAACCTTAAAACAAATTTTATAATTGAAAACGTTCATATGCTATATTAATCTAATAAAAAAGTTTATAACAAAAACTATACTTTACGGGTTTCTTTCAATCGATTATAAAATAATTAAACAATTTTTTCGTTAGTTATATAATAAAATTTTATGCTAAAATAAGTAAACAATCGTTGTTAATCTGCACAAAAATATAACATAAAAGGTATTAACAACAAAATGTTATTTGTTCGCCATTGTATTGCACGTCAATGAAGTGAAGTTTTATAAAAGAACTGTTTAAACTTACCTGTGAAACGAAAGATTTTTATTACGAGAATCCAGTTTTCCACAAACCTGGCACTTCACAACCATTTTTTAGTCTGTTTATTAAAAATAATACATAAAATATTAAGAAAATCCTCTTATAACCGCACTTTAAAAACACAAATCTCTCTCTGAGCTTGTTTAAATGAAATGCAACATCGCCTCACAACACAAATAAAAAATTTACTACTAGCTGACCGGCGACCTTCGTGACTCTAGCGTACAAAAATTATGAATAAACTACAAAAAGCAGTGTTGCCCATCTTGACCGTTAATATTCCGTTATGACTATTTTTGAGAATAATATTAATAAAGCAAAATAAAAATTAACTAAAAAACATATTTCTTTCGCTGCTACTAAGTTATTGCATAACGACATGTTATGATCTGTGATCTCTTTAAGAATTTAAAAAGAAAATATTATTAAAGCAATATCCTAAAAATTCGCCAATAAAGGACAATCGGCAAGATTGCATGTGTATCAAGCACGTTTGACCATCAAGTGGTCTAGAGAGGTAGACACTATTTCAATGTTTGATTGCTTTTAATTATAAACAGTTTTATCTCCCTTTGCTTATATATCTATGGTTTCCACAAGATATTTTGTGACATATAAAGAGGTAAATAGTTTTAAAATCTGCACATTTTTCTGGCATTTTTTTAACAGAGGTATAATAAAATTAAGCTACTCATAACTAAAATAATTTTTGTGTCCATCTACAGGGTAAAGTATTTAGAAGGTTTTATTCGCCATGCCCTCATATTACAAAATTGCCAGAAAAATGTGCAGATTTTAAAACTATGTACCCCTTTATATGTCACGAAATATCTTGTGGGAACAAACCAATAAAAGATCTTGCATTTCAAATATTTGAGACAATAAACCAAAATATTTTAACCTACTATATTTTACCTTAATAAACTGTCAGAAATGTATTAAATGGTAAATCAAAATATTTGAACTCTAAACAAATATATAAAATATTATTCCGTTGGATTTAGACGAAATTTCACTTTTTTTATGCGTTTATATTGAAATTAATAAACAGTTAAGCTTCAATTTTTCAGTAATTTTTTGGGCCACCCAATAGGCCTGCACAAAAATGTCCCATTTAAAACGTTCCTATTGATCTAAGAAACATCATACTTAAATTTTAAAAAAATCCTTTGAGAGCCAGAATCCCATGTTATGTGTGCCATGTCCTCTAGGAATATTGCCTTTACTAGGCCAATTACTAATTATAAAAAATAATAATAAAAATTTATGATTTCCTTTATTAAACGGCTTTTTGATGGACTATCTCAGTTTTTACTAAAGTTATTAAAAAGCCGTTATAGGTGTTATGGGCTTAAAATTAAGAAACTAAAAATGGCATAGTTAGGATTTTATAAACATTTATTGTTTAGCAGATAAGCGTGAAAATTGAAAAAATGCTGTTTTAGTTTTTGCCCTTAATATTTTTCATTATCGGAGAGCCAAAAACCGTAAGTATATATTCCAAATAACCTAGAATTTTTAAAGAATATCAGATTTTGAATATAAGGCTGCGTTAAAAAGTTATGGTAAAAATTTAAAATTTTTCTTATAAAATACCCTGTATTCTTACCAATTAATAAAACATAATACTTTTAGCTTTAGTAGTTTTTAAAATATTTAAAGTTATTTACAGGGTGATTCATGAGAAAATGTCAATACATCAGGTACGTAGTCAGGGTCCAAAAATAAACATAAAAGTCTATACAAATATGGGTCCGCATGGCCTTCGTTTCCGAAATACAGGGTGTTCGCCACAGAGCTGACATGTGCTTAGAAGTAAATGTTGGAATTTTTGAAAATTATAAAACCTAGCTTATGTTTAGCTGAACATAATTTAAAAACAATAATTTTAGCAATTTATTTTTTAATATTTTCGTAGTTCTTAATACCAGTCTTTTTTTATAAGGCATTTAATTTCTTATTAAGTCTTATTAAGATCAAATAATAATGCTAAACCAATTGCCCTAATATTCCATGATTTGGGCCGAGATTTGACCGTCATTAGTGGTATGGCATTTTTTCATTGTTCAATCAATACCAATAGTTACCATCCTTCGCAGGTGGACACCCTAATGAATACAGGAGGTAGAGAAAAGGGGTGAAATTAGCAAATTTTATCAAGCAAAGACCGTCATTAAAAATAAGCTTATAAATATATCAGGTAATCACAGGTATTCACATACCCAAACAAAATCCCAAAAGGCGGTGGATACGCAGGGGATAGCGAACAGGGGTAAAAATTGGTTAAAAGGCCGGCATCGGTAATATGTCTGCCTTCCTAATCCCGTATTATGTAACCCATAAACAGTCTAAATCCAAAAAGTGCTGACAGACAGATAGCTGAATACATAGGCCGGTAAAACGGGGTTAAATGTAACTAACCTGGAGAGCTTTTTTAAATCAAAATGTTTTAACTCTAAACAAATATATAAAATATTATTCCGTTGGATTTAGACAAAATTTCACTCTTTTTATGGTTTATATTGGAATTAATAAAAAGTTAAGCTCCAATTTCTCAGTGATTTTTTTGGGCCACCCAATAGGCCTGCACAAAAATGTCCCATTTAAAAAATGTTTCTATTGATCTAAGAAACATCAAACTCAAATTTAAAAAAAATCCTTCAAGAGCAAGAATTCCATGTTATGTGTACCATGTCCTCTAGGAATATCGCCTTAATTAAAATGTTTACCAATTTTATTGTTAGGCTAATTACTAATAATAAAAAATATTAATAAAAATTTATGATTTCCTCTATTAAACGGCGTTTTTGTGGACTATCTCAGTTTTTACTAAATTTATTAAAAAGCCATTATAGGTGTTATGGGCTTAAAATTAAAGAAAATAAAAATGGCATAGTTAGTATTTTAAAAACATTTATTATTTAGAAGATAAGCGTAAAAATTGAAAAATTGCTGTTTTAGTTTTTGCCCTTAATCTTTTTTTATTATCGGAGAGCCAAAAACCGTAAGTGTATTTTCCAAATAACCCAGAATTTTTAAAGAATATCAGATAAAAATTTAAAATTTTTCTTATAAATTACTATGGATTCTTACCAATTAATACCCCTAGCTTCAGTAATTTTTAAAATTAAAGTTATATACAGGGTGATTCATGAGGAAATGTCAATACATCAGGTACGTCGTCAGGGTCCAAAAATAAACATAAAAGTCTATACAAATATGGGTCCGCAAGGCCTTCGTTTCCGAAACACAGGGTGTTCGCCACAGAGCTGATATGTGCTTGGAAGTAAATGGTGGAATTTTTGAAAATTATAAAACCTAGCTTATGTTTAGCTGAACATAATTTAAGAACAATAATTTTAGCAATTTATTTTAAAATATTTTCGTAGTTCTTAATACCAGTCTTTTTTATAAGGCATTTAATTTAAAGTTTTATTAAGATCAAATAAAAATGCTAAACCAAATGCCCTAATATTCCAAGATTTGGAGCCGAGATTTGACCGTCATTAGTTGTATGGCATTTTTTCATTGTTCATTCAATGCCAATAGTTACCATCCTTCGCAGGTGGACACCCTAATGAATACAGGAGGTAGAAAAAAGGGGTGAAATTAGCAAATTTTATCAAGCAAAGACCGTCAATTAAAATATGCTTATAAATATATCAGGTAATCACATACCCAAACAAAATCCCAAAAGTCGGTGGATACGCAGGGGATAGCGAACAGGGGTAAAAATTGGTTAAAAGGTTGGCATCGGTAATATGTCTACCTTCTTAATCCCGTATTATGTAACCCATAAGCAGTCTAGGTATTTTTTTTACTTATCGGGCGCACGGCCGATTCTATTAAAATTTTGTAACCAGGAGTTTTTTGGGACGCTGATCACGAATCTGAAGTCAAATTTTGTCGGACTCTGCTAATTTTCGAGTTATAACGCTTCACTCAAACCTAACCTCAAATCCTGCTTAAAACTGATTACACCCAAAATGGAAGATTTTATGGTAATACACTTAATATTTTATAAGATAAATTTAATTTCACCTTTATTTAACCATCAGTTTTAATAAAAAAAGCACAACAAGCGATTCCAAAAAAATAATATTTTTACTTAAATGAATGTCAACAAAATTGTCTGGGTATTTTAGACAATTTTATGTTGGTACACCAGGGACCCGCGAAACAATTGAATGCGCTTACTTTTTAAATTTAAATCGCGAAATATAAAAATAATTCAAATTTATAAAGTGGACCATTTAATTGTTTCGCGGGTCCATGGCGTACCAACATAAAACAGTCTAAAATCTGTAGACAATTTTGTTGACATTTATAAAAGTAAAAATAATATTTTTGGGTGTGCTTTTTTTATTTAAAATATTTGTTAAATGAAGGTGAAATTAAATTTATCTTATAAAATAATAAGTATTTTTCCATTAAATCTTCTATTTTGGGTGTAATCAGTTTTAAGAAGGAGGAATTTTAGGATAGTTTTGCAGGTTAGGTTCGAGTGGGGCGCTATAACTCAAAATCTAGTAGAGTCCAACAAAATTTGATTTTAGATTCGTGATCAGCGACCCAAAAAAATCCTGTATACAAAATTTCAATAAAATCGGCTGTGGGTCCAGTAAGTAAAAACTTACCGCAGTCTAAATCCAAAAAGTGGACAGCTAGCTGAATACATAGGCCGGTAAAACGGGGTTAAATGTACTTACCTGGAGCGTTTTTTTCGTACGTGGGCGTTCGTATGTTTCAATATATCGATAAAATCATATTTTTGCCAAACTTCTTTTTAACTTGACTTTTGTTGATATATTCAATTTAAAAAAAAGCGAATTTTACTTCTGTCATATAAATAAATAGTTTTTCCCCAACCGTCAAAAAATGACATTTTTGTACTATTTTCAGGTGCAAAAGCAATCAATTCTTATACCGAACAAAAATTTCTCTTTAGAGCATCGCAACAAAAAATTCCGAAAAAAATACTTTTTAAATTTATAATATAAAAAAAAAAAAAAAAAAAAAAAAAAAAAAAAAAAAAAAAAAAAAAAAAAAAAAAAAAAAAAAAAAAAAAAAAAAAAAAAAAAAAAAAAAAAAAAAAAAAAAAAAAAAAAAAAAAAAAAAAAAAAAAAAAAAAAAAAAAAAAAAAAAAAAAAAAAAAAAAAAAAAAAAAAAAAAAAAAAAAAAAAAAAAAAAAAAAAAAAAAAAAAAAAAAAAAAAAAAAAAAAAAAAAAAAAAAAAAAAAAAAAAAAAAAAAAAAAAAAAAAAAAAAAAAAAAAAAAAAAAAAAAAAAAAAAAAAAAAAAAAAAAAAAAAAAAAAAAAAAAAAAAAAAAAAAAAAAAAAAAAAAAAAAAAAAAAAAAAAAAAAAAAAAAAAAAAAAAAAAAAAAAAAAAAAAAAAAAAAAAAAAAAAAAAAAAAAAAAAAAAAAAAAAAAAAAAAAAAAAAAAAAAAAAAAAAAAAAAAAAAAAAAAAAAAAAAAAAAAAAAAAAAAAAAAAAAAAAAAAAAAAAAAAAAAAAAAAAAAAAAAAAAAAAAAAAAAAAAAAAAAAAAAAAAAAAAAAAAAAAAAAAAAAAAAAGAACAAAATCTTTTGTTCAATGAACGTTTCGAGATTCATTAAAATTATAATATAATATACTATTAGTCGTCGGTCAAAAAAAAATAAATAGAATGTGTAAAGTAAAAATTATGGCAGTGGATCGCAGAGCAAACGTAAAGGATCCCGCACAATCTTATGGAATTTGGATCCCGGTCAAATTAGCTGAATATTTGGTACAGTTTCCTAAAGGGATTCATGAGCACATCCAAAAATGGAATTTTTGTGTCATCGCGTCTGTAATGCGTAAATATCGTACTTAAAAAATACTACGAGGTGATGCCTAAATTGCATTTAAATACCCTGAAAGAGTAAAGCCTGGATTTGTTTGTAATAAAGTGCTGAAAGTTCTCCAGTTTCTATTATTTTCCTATTATTTTATGTTTACGAGGAGATGTCTAAACTGCCAACGGCAAATATTATCGTTTATAAAACAAAAACTTTTTTGAATTTCCAGAAAATAAAGAATAAATATCAGCGAAAGTAATTAAAATAAACTTTAATAAATTCTTATAATTGCAATTCGCTTGCGAGAATTTTTTTTATGTTTTCTATACTGTGAAAAAGTTACGTAATAAAAAAATGGGTGTTAATCTGCTTTTTTATGAGTATGTATAAGTAATATAGAAAAATAATAGTATTTTTTGGTACGATTTTTACACCTTCTAAGCACAATAACACAAAAACTATCCATTTTTGGGCTTTGTGTCCATTAAGATAATTGCTCAGTATTCCTTTGGAATACTATACTTGGTTTTTAGCTAATTTGACGGGGACCCAATTTCCATAAGACTTGTGCGGGGTCCTTTCTAATTAATAAAAATGATAAAAAAACGACGAGTTTGTTATACAATGGATTTGTATCAATATGTTAAGATATTATATGTAGATTAAGCACCAGAATTTAAAAACAAACAAAACGAGGCCTTATAAGTGAGAATTAATTGCATAGTTACCGAGATACGAACGCCCACATACAAAAAAAAGCGCTCCAGGTAAGTATTACATTTAACCCCGTTTTACCGGCATATGTATCCAGCTAGCTGACACCCCTTTGGATTTATACTTCTTAAGGATTCCATAAAAAGTGGTTTGTTTAAAAGGCGGATATAATACTGATGACAGCTTTTAACCGAAATTTTTACACCTGTCCTCTACCCCTTGCGTATTTAGCAACTTTTCGGATTTTGTTTGGGTATGAGAAGACTTGTGATTAACTGACATATTTTTAAGCATATTATCGATGACAACCTTTACCTGACAAAATTTGGTAATTTCACCCCTTATATCTAACTTCTGTCTCCACTAGAAGGTCCGCCTGCGAGAGATTGTAACTCTTGACATTAAATGAACACATTCAAGTGACAATAAAAAAGTTGGTCCATTTCCTTAAGTGACGTTTGGATCGGCAAAGGTTCTGAAAATACTGGGTACGGGACCATAACAAAATGTTTAAATTAAATATTGAATTAGAGTTTTAAAAAATATATTACCAAAGACAAACACGAAAATATAACACTAAAATAATATTCGCACCGTATTCATTTTCTTTACTTAGGTCAATGATCGATATACAACCTAGTTATCGGCTTTTTGCCACGTTAAAAGTATTCTTTATCATTTCTCCATCTTAAAAATGGTGTTTTCAGAAGACATGAAAATAATACTTCGCGTTTTGACATTGTTGCCATATTTAATCACGAGTTGGAAAAAATTAGAGTGAACCACTGATTCACTTGGTGTATTAAGCGACCCGTCACTGATTGCAATGGGTAAATTTCATATCATTGATAACACTCCAACCTCGGCTTTATCTCTCCTACTATAACTGGTGTTTCCGACCTTATAATCTTAAAGGACGTGCACACATAACATGGGATTCTGGCTTTTGAACGATTTTTTAAAATTTGAGTATGTTGTTTCTTAGATCAATAGGAACATTTATTAAATGGAACATTTTTGTGCAGGCCTATAGGGTGGCCCAAAAATCACTGAGAAGTTGAAGCTTAACTGTTTATTAACTCCAATATAAACGCATAAAAAGAGTAAAATATGGTCTAAATCCAACGGAATAATATTTTATATATTTGTTTGGAGTTAAAATAATTTAATTTATCATTTAACGCATACAGGGTGGTCCAGTATCGAATAAATAATATAGATTATGACAACTAAAATGTTAATATCGTAATATACTTGTATATATTTTTAGAAGTTATACATTTCTAACAGTTTATTAAGGTAACTTTAAGTAAAAATATTTTAGTTTATTGTCCCAAATATATAGGGATATTTGAAATTAAAGATTTTTTTTTGATTTGTGCCCACAAGATATTTTGTGATATAAAAAGAGGTATATAGTTTCAAAATCTGCACATTTTCCTGACAATTTTTTAATAGAGGTATAATTAAATTAAGCTACTCATAACTAAGATAATTTTCGTGTACATCTACAGGGTAAACTATCTAGAAGGTTTTATTCACCATGCCTCCATGTTAAAAAAATGTCAGAAAAATGTGCAGATTTTAAAACTATGTACCCCTTTATTTGTCACAAAATATTTTGTAGGAACAAACCAAAAAAAAATCTTTAATTTCAAATATCCCTGTATATTTGGGACAATAAACCAAAATATTATAACTTAAATTTACCTTAATAAACTGTCAAAAATGTATTAAATGGTAAATCAAAATATTTTAACTCTTAACAAATATATAAAATATTATAAAATCATAAACAGTTGTTAAGCTTTAATTTCTCATTGATTTTTTGAGCCACCCAATAGGCCTGCACAAAAGTGTCCCATTTAAAAGATGTTTAAATTGATCCAAGAAACATCATACTCAAATTTTAAAAAAATCCTTCGAGAGCTAGACTCCCATGTTATGTGTGCCATGTCCTTAAGGAATTTTACCAATTTTATTGTTAGGCTAATTATTAATAATAAAAAAAAAATAATAAAAATTTATGTTTTCCTTTATTAAACGGCGTTTTTGTGGACTACCTCTGTTTTTACTAAAGTTATTAAAAAGCCGTTATAGGTGTTATGGGCTTAAGATTAAAGAAACTTAATCTTTTTTATTATCGGTGAGCCAAAAACCTTAAGTATATTTTCCAAATATTATAGAATTTTTAAAGAATATCAGACTTTGTATTATATAAGGCTGCATTAAAAAAAATTATATAGATTTTGAAAAAATTGGGTGTAACCTTGGTAGGCATTTACACTAGTTTTTCAATAGTATTTTTAAAAATAAATTTTTAAATTATTGGTATCTACAGTTCTTATATTCTAGATCTAAATTATAATGGGGAGTATAGTAATAAAAGGACAAAAATACCAAATTGCGTTTTTTAAATTTGTAAATCTAAAGTTTAATAAAAGTTTTATTATTTTAAAACTTTTAAACCCAATTTACCCAAAATTAACTTACAGTTTACTTTTTTAAGCTGTATATTTTGTTGGCTTCTATATATTTTATTAACTTAATTCCCCTGTATAGAAAAGTCAAATAAGGTTAGGTCAAGTAAACGGGAAGGCCATTTAAAAAATCTCATATAGTATTGTGCGCTGGACATCCATCTTGTTGTAAATAAATTTTTGATAATCTAGCTAGAGCTTTATCATCAAGCAATTTTTCCAAATTATAACTAAAATTTGTAGATAATACACTTTAGTTAAACTTTCTTTAAATATTACTTATACAAATCTTTATGCTTTGGAAAAACAGTTAATGTTAAGACCGAACCTTTCCTCTTGCCTTCTTAAATAGTTTATGTGTGGATTTTGATTGGACCAATAATAATCATTATGTCCTCCACTTCATATAAATATAAGGTAAGAAGTTCGGTTATTTTTCATATTTACGTTAAACACCACCTACAAAATTGTAATCACCTTTCGTAATAACTTTTGAAAATATTATTTATGAAACAACCATTGCTCAGTTGGATATTAAGGTTGATGTTTCAAAAGGCAGTGTTTTGATCTAGAACACACAACACTTTTTTTTGTATACCCATTATTAAAAATTTTGCTACTAACTTAACTTTATTAACTCGTTTTTGTAAATGATTTTAAAATTAAAAATGGTTTAAAACACACTCTTGATACATACACCAGTATATTACATAATAAGTTATTATTTAATATAAATAAAGCCTATTAAAGCAACCTATTAACTTATGAAAAGAAACACCAAAGGCATCCAAGTAAAAAAATGTACCTGAAATTGCAAATCTAAAGTAAAAATGTTATTGAAATTTACTTTTTTGGCATCATTCCCTAGGAAGGCTCATCTGTAGACCAGCACGCATTTTTAATGCAAAAAAGACTCTATTTTTCGTCTAAAATAGTGCAGATTTTGTAAACTTTCTTTTAATATTAATTTTGTTTTCGTTTTACTGCAGTATTAAAAATTTTAGAGCAAAATTTAAAAAACAAGTAATTACTATGCTAGATTTAATTGTAACATCCCACAAATATTTACGTCACTGATTACTTAAAACCTATATTAAAATTTTAGTATGCATTGGACAACCAAACAATAATAAATTTGGTATTTATATACAAATTACAATTATATTTTGTGTCCAAATGATTGTGATTTCCCCTATATCCTTATAAGTAAATATTTAATTATTTTATTATATTTTATTACATTTTTCTATACTTTTGGAAAGTAAGGAGAATTTTTAACCACCCTATGTATTTGAAATTAAAACTATGTTAATCTCTCTCGGTAACATAATGGTCAGAAATCCTGGCCAGCTACACGAGTTTGATTCCCGGTGGAAAGACATCAGCGAACTTAAGCGACGCCAGGCACGGTTGGTAATTGGATGAGTAACCGACAGTGAACAGTGTGTGCCGTTGAGTGTGGTTTGAAAAATCGAAACCCATGTCATAAAAATTTTTAAAAAATATATTGCTTCTGAAAACTCATACAAGTTTGATCATGGTCTTTCTGCCCATTTCTATTTTTTTAATATTATATAAAATCAATAATATGTATATATTCTGTATACAACTATTTTTAAATTATCCAGTAAAAATATTTATAAAACGAGTATTATATAAAATATATTTAACAATGCTTAGCACATAATATATATGTATGTATGTACATACGAGTACATACCATTTGCTAAATGTGAACAAGGTTACAAATTACCATATACATTTAGTTCAGTAGGTAGATCGTAATGTGCCTGACAAACATAAATATTTATAATAGAATATGTATAATTTTATAAAAGGTAAAGAAAGATAAATTATTTGTATTAGGAATAAGTAAATATAGGCATTTTAAAACTATGTATTTCGGCAAATATGGATGGCCCTTTTTGATAAGTTTTTTGACCGTTACCTTTAAAAGTGAAAAAAAAATAAAAAGTTAAGAAACAAGCCAGCATAATAACACTAGACTTAAAAAACTTACATTATTTGTTAAAAATGATATTTATCAAAATTACATTATTAACAAAATTGCATTTGTAACTGTAGCCCGTGCCATTAATAGGATTTTTTTACCTCTTTGATGGTCCTGTGACTGTAGAATCTAATTTTTGTGGACTTACCTAAAAAAAATTTAATCAAATTTGGTGTAAGCTGAATTTTGTATTTTTTCCTATAGTGGATAAAAATTGTCCAAAGAGAATATGTTATTTTTAAAAAACATATTTTTTGTCATTTAGGGACCATAAAACCTTAAAAATATAAGGGCCTGATTATCGGAAACAAATGAAAAGAACTTTTTTTTTATTAAAGCAATACTTTATTTTTCTATTCAATGTATAAAGGACACTAGATATGGGTTAAAATAACAAAAAAGTAAAGAAATTAAAAACACAATTAAAAAAATCTTTATAGAGTGTAATAATTATCCGAAGTGCAGAGAATCTTTAGAGACAATATTAACTTTAGTAAAAAAGAACAACAACACTATGCTCTTTTCTCGACTCGATGAACCACAAATCATCGTGGACAGCTGCCAAGCTATTAGGTTAGGTTAATAGGTTGATAGGTTTAAAAGTGAGTGGACTTTTCACGCCCTCCACTGCGACCGCTCGGTCTATTGTGGCTCACACCTTTTTATATTTCTTCCAATAGGATCGGACTTCTAATGAATCCGATACCAGATTGGGAGTGAGTTTTTACATCTACTCTTACTTTTGTCGCTACCGGACACGAGCACAATATGTGTTCTGATGTGTTCAGGTGACCCTGTCTCCTGGAGAGTATGACGAGCAGACGATTAGATCCGTCATGCCCTCCTCTCCCGGTCTAGTGACGTGGGTAGCTACCAGGTCCTTGTTACAGGAACCAGAAGTTCTTTTTGAGGCCGCATCTCAGGTCCTTACCCTATGAAAACGGTCCTATCCGCTTTTTCTTTAAAGCCAGGGAATCCTTTTCCCTATAAAGGCGGTTCCGTCCGCCTTCTGTTTGAATTCAGGGATCCCTTCCTAAGCACCTGTTTGTTCGGGATGAATTAGCCCTTCCCCGGAAAACAGGCGCCGGTGACTTTAGGAGCACCTTTCGAAACGGATTCACCCGTTTCGGTCGGCGCACCTTTGTCTGCTTGTGAGGCACCTCTGAAGGGATTTATTCGTTGGTCAGCGCACCTTTGTCATTTTTTCCTATAAAAGCGGTTCTATTCGTTTTCTGTTTGGAGCTGGGAAAGTAATAGTCCACCACGGCAGAGCCCCGCATTGCCGCAGTAAGGCTAGATACTCTGAGAGGTCGCCCTGTATCTCAGAGGCACCGTTGGAGATACCTGTTTAAGGCACAGGATATCATTCACTCATCAGCACGGTATGCTAACACCTTGAGTTAAGCCTTGTGTTCATCTTAGCTTCTGATCCCGTTTCATGCGCTAGCCAAAAGAGTTGCCGATAACCAGCAACTCTAGCGCATGTTCCAAAAGATCCTACTGGGCCCAACCTCGACGACGACGTGTAAACACGGTTGGGTTGGGTGCCAAGCTATTAGTGATGTATAAATATTTTATTTAAATAATCGTTTTCCTATATGTGTACATGAACAGAAAAGTTTATTATTGTCCCAGGTTATGTTTTTGAGAGAACTTATTTTAGCCCTATTTTATCAGTAACACGTCTATATAATTAATTTTGGTGGTTATACTTGTTAAAAATAGTAAAAAAAAATAAAATAATTCTTTTGTATGTGATCTAAGATGCGTATTAAACATATATTAAACTTCTCTAATGTGCCTCTGTTTTAGATGCTTTTAAAAAATTACATTGTTTAATATTTATAAATAGCTTTAGTTTATTTTTTAACCTGCTATTATTGAGGTATATAAGTAAACCCGCTTCCGCTACTTTCACTTCTCCGGAAATAAAATAGCTTTGAATGGGTAATAAATTATGCTATTTTCACTTCATTACAAATAATATATAATATGTAAATAGATATGTTTATAAGTATTATGGTATATTTAATAAAAACATCGACAAAAGTCTTGTATTATTGTATTTTATATATTATTGTCAAACAAGAGCTGTAAAACGATTCTAGCAAGAATTGTGATAAAAGTCAAAAATTTATATTGGCAGTAGTGTACTTTACTCTCCGATATTGATGGTCATTTCACGGTGCATTGAACCAGGCCTATATATTAAATTTTACAAGAAATACACATCTGTTGGTTATAGCTACTTGTTTTATCTTTAAACAAAATTATTTTTATGCAGAAAAAAAAAAAAAAATATATATATATATATATATATTAAAATATATATATATATATATATATATATATATATATATATATATATATATATATATATATATATATATATATATATATATATATATATATATATATATATCATGATCATCTATCTGTTAATATATTCCAATAATAAAGCCATAACCTATAAATTTCTTCTTTAAATTTATATAAAAATAATTTGTATACGTTGTTCTTCGTACTCACTATTGTAAATCACGCGGTGTCCTTTTACGGCTTCTAGTTTACTAGTTTCTTATTTTAGATGTAGCTGTCAAGTTAAACCGTGTTTGACCTATTCCCTAATCTAGATCAGTATTTTTATCAGTTTTCTGAACACAAAAGATGTAACAACGTTTATCAATTTATTATGGTTTTATTATACTGACTGACAAAGAAAGGAAAACAATAGACGGCAATAGGTAATAATTAGGATTAGGTGTTCACCCATACCACATGATCAGTAACAGTATTAACTTTAATAATGTGTTGTAGATCCTCGAATTTTTGTATACTCATAAACACGTCTAACCATTAATCTAATCTGGTGATCCATATTCTCTTGTGGTATCCCTTTCCCGAACCCAACTTATGTTAATGCTAGCGAGTCAAGCTGTTGGCGTCCCAAAATCCAAAATGTTCATTAGAGAAAATCAGGCGATTTTGGGGGGCCCTGGAAGGGTTAATTGGTGTTTATCTCTTAAAAAAGCTCTGAAAAAAAGACCTTTTTTGACGTACTGAAGCATTTGTTGCACGAATACAAGTAACCACTTTATTACTTACTTTTATATAAAAATATATATATATATATATATATATATATATATATATATATATTATATATATATATTAAAGAGGAGAGTAGTGGGGATGCAGCTTTTTTAATTATTGAAAAAGGGTTGGTGGCCCGGGTTTTTAATGAAAAACCCTTTGTTTTGTCGTTTTGGGTTTATTATTTTC
>JAHBCN010009165.1:0-36032 GCA_019359885.1 Listronotus oregonensis | reverse complement strand
AAGAAAAAAAATTTTTAGTAAAAAAATTTTAACAGTTCCCGTATCACCTACTTTTCATAATTTATGTACTTGCAATACAATACGTTTCGTATACAATGTTTGCCAGAAAGTTCAACATTTCTGGCATATTACTCGAAACTATTTCAAAACAATATCCGAATACTTCCCCATTAAATATGCATATGTAAAGTTTCGTCGGAAAGCCCAAATGCAAACCCGCTAAACTGAACTATAAAGCTACGTATCGCCGTCAGCATAAATGTAGGGTAAGAATTTCGGAAATGTTTTGAAAGGAACAACAATAAAGAAAAAATTATAAATATTTTAATATATCTACATTTAAATAACCCAAATCATCGCAAACGTTCGAAAAAACTCGTTACTTTCAATGTACTCTTAACATCTTTTTCGAGTGGATTTTAAGGCATTTATGAAGTGTAATGGTTTTGTTTCCGCAAAGGACTTTGTCTTTGATCAAGTTGTTGTCAGGTTAGGATGACTTCTTTATAAATTTTATTTTCGAACATTCGCAATAAAAAAAATCTGGAGGTGTTAAATCCGGACATCGTGGTGGACACTTTATAGGTCCAATGTTTCTATCTAACGGTTCCCAAAGCGACTAATACGCCCTTATTCAAGAAGCGTTATGGGTAGGTGCGCCATGTTGTTAAAATAAACCTCCATTACTTTATTTAAAGAAACATCATCAAAAATATCAAAAAGGCTTGTCACGCAGTTACTTTAGCCCAAGTGTTTTGGCCTAAAAACACTTTTCCAACTATATTTGGCCGTTGGCTGCAAAAAAAATTTTTTTTTTTTTTTTTTTTTAATAAAATTAATAACAATTAAATAGTAAAAGTACAGTAAAGCTGAAGGTGAGTAGCAGAGAGTGCGTGCAAAAATGCCCTAACTCATTTGCCGGAGAGTAGGGGGTTAAACTGGGCGCCACTGCTTTTGGTGCCAGGCCTGGAGACCTTCCAAGGTTTAATTGGGAACTCTCGTTCAACTTCACTACCACTCAAAGACAAGAAAAATTTTACTAAACAATATTAACATTAGAAAAAAGGGGACACTAGGCGAGCCAAATAAAACACTTTTCTAAAACAAATAGTTAATATAATTATTATAAATTGTAATTTAAAGTTTACAAAAAAAAAAATAATAAATAAAATTAATTATGATTTTTTAAAAAAAATTTAATTTAAAATTTACAAAAAAAATTATAATTAAAATTTAAAATATATATATATATATATATATATATATATATATATATATATATATATATATATATATATATATATATATATTATATATATAATAATAAAAATGAAATGGTGAATGCGCTCAATAACTGTTAAATTTTCTATTCTGATGAAAAGAATAAATATTAAAACTATAAGTCTACAATTTCAAAAAAATATATAAAATATAAAAATATATATAATACCGCTTATTAAATTAACAATAATTTAATGACCAGGTGCACCATTTGAAAACCAATAAGAAAATTAAGATTTACCAAAAAAAAGGGAAAAAAATTACAATAAAAATAAAAGAAAGGGGCGCAAATAATTTATAACAATATGGTAAAAATTTAAATGGTAGAGACCTAAATTGTTTCTTGAAAAGTGTTAAAAAAAAATTGTTAGTAAGTTAATTTTAATGTTGCCTGTTTTGTTGAATCCAAGTGATGGCAGGTGTGCCAGCCACTACACCGTGAAGAGGGATGGTGTCCAAAACTACAAACAACACATTAACTGTTAAATGGTCACTATCTCTGACCCGTCCCAAGAAGACTTCTACCAAATTGATGGCCCCTCCAAACCAAAGCGAAAACTGTTTCAAAAAAAATTAATGGACCAGCAGAATAATGGCCCGTCCGAAGAACCCCAAGATTTTAAAAGGGGTATTTTCAACTAACCGTGATCCCTCCGGCGTCAACTGCAAGTCCTGCAATGCAGATTTTTTTTCCCGAAACAGCCAAAAGGCAACGCAAACCAACAAAATTCACACAAAACCAAAGGTAACTTAAATCGGGAAAGATTTTTGGGAAATTTGCAGCACAAATCCTATAAAGATGGCTTGAATACCAGTCGCTACAAATTTTCCTAGTTCTCGGCGAAGAATGACGTGAAAGGGGCCCAAATGGTAAAACATGGCCGATGGCCCTTCGTCCTTCTCAAAGAGTACCAGTGGGCGCTCGCGCATCGCTGCTAATTCTAGGAATTTTCTCGCCTCTGAATTGGCAACATCGTTACGCAATTTGAGTTGCCTACCCATGCTGCCCAAATAACAATGTTAATTTTTTAGTACCCAATACTACGAGGGGTAAAAGCAACGTAAAGCATAAGGTAGGATACCAAATACGATAGAAAAACAGAAGTAACCCAGCAATTACAATCAAATTTGGAGCCTTTTGCCAAAAATAAACTGCAAAAAAAATTAAAACCGACCTGCATTAAGGTAAACAAACTAAATTATTAAAAACAAACCTAGGAATAAAAACTAACCGTGACAGGCTTGATTGGAGTATGTAAGCAATTTACATTTACCCCAAATCGACCTGAATTTGATCTGATGTTTCATCATGCCTTGGAGTTTTTTTGACCAATTACGCAGATCCACAGCAAAATCAGGCAAAAAAAAACTACGCATTTGTATATTTGGCAGAATCGTATTGTTTCTACTCTACAATTAACTACTATACGATTAAGCTAACACCCTGTATGTTGCAAAATTATTCTTTATAACTCCTTATCCTTCTTAACTCTTGTATTGTGACCCATATGAACGTTTCTTATCAAGATGAGAATTATGGAGACACTTAACTTGCCTAATATAAACATGACAGCCGAATGACTTATCCCCAGGAACCCCTTGCACTTTCCTGAAATGCCTGATGGCTAACTCGATTTGGCGAATGCTGGATGGCATGTTGGACAACCTGAATGTATTACATGTTGCCAGATTTTTATGTGTAATGGAATCTAAAACATATGCAGTAATTAGGTTTGCTTGTTATTTAAACATATGTTTATCATTTTACACTTTATGTACTCGTACACACCTAGTCCTAAAATACACTTTCGATAAGAGTAGTTACGAAAAAAACTAGAGTTGCCGCGAGACGAGACGAGACGAGATAAAGCCTTGGCTCGTCTCGTCTCGAAATTTCGAGATAATATATTTCGAGACGAGACGAGACAGGTCGAGACAATCGTTTGTCTCGTCTCGTCTCGTTTGTCTCGTTTGTCTCGAGTTGTTTTGGTTTATTTCAATTAAATTAATTTTAATATACAGCGCATTAGTAATGTATAGGAAAAAAGATGAAGTTTAATAAAATGCTTGGACCCGTCGATTTTATTTTTAGGTACATGTTACACATTTTTTAAACTTATTTTTATGTCTGTACAGTGCACAAGGTGGTGATAAAAGACATATTTTTAAATGGAACACACATATTTCATCATTACAATATAATTCCAATGTTTAATTCTAGAAATGTTCATTCTAATTTTTTTACCATTTTTAATTTTTTCATAATAACTAAGTATACCCTAACTATCCTAAATGGCAATATTCTTATACCTACGTAACTTTCTGGGTATAGAATATAAGTAGGTATAGGAATTTCTAGAATTAAATAAATAGAATCCAAAACTGTAAAATAGAGTAGCTATAATAGGTATTTATTTAAATTTTAAAAATTACTTTTGTAGCACCCTAATACTTTATAGACGTGCCCTGTCTAATTAAAATATCGTTAAATTTAACATACTATTTAACCTATATTACATAAGACATTATTCACATCTTATATTCAAGGCATTAAATTACTTACTCATCGCCATCGTTGACTTACCCTGTACACTATATACCTACAAACTAATTGCAAAATCTGCTGCAAACTGGTATGTATTTTAAGAAGGATGCATTGTTTTTAGTTTTAATTAAAACTTTTTAAAACATAGTAGCGGCAAATCCTCAACTAACAGAAAAACATTCAAAAACAACCCTCTGCATAGGCATCAAAAAGTGCCGCCGCGCCGCCTGTATACTTTGGCGACACACCGTTTTATTCGGAATGCGGCAATAGTTTTTGCATGTTTTTTACTATTTAAAGATTTTTGAGCTGTTGCCTTTTTAAAATGTTTAGACATTTTTCCTAAGTTCATTCTTGTGTTTGAAGCTTGTAAAAAGTAAGAATTTGAATTAATATTTTTTAAAAATGGAACACCCTGTATAAATGCTTATATTTTTTTATAACACGCCTTGTAAAGAAAAGTTGACTTGATTGAGCTTTTCTTAAAATTGTGTAGTGTTCCCAAAAAATTGGTGATTTCAGACTTTACGGACACCCATAATATGCAACTAAAAATAAAATAATGAACCTAATAATTTGTTTTTTTTTATTTAAAATAAAAATATAGAACATATAAGTGACATAAAAATGTCCACAAAATAAAAAAATCATAAACTCTATTACAAAACACAGGTAAAATATTTTCTAGAAATTTTTCTTATAATTATACAGTGTGTAAGTCTCTATAAACATAAGTTCGGATATGCATCGTTTCGAAATTGGAAATACGCAGGTCCTAAAGTTGAAAAGAAGCTTTAATTGTACATAATTTTTTGAAGCAATTATTTTGATAAAACAACTTAAAATACAACTTTTTCGTTATTTGAGTTTTTTTCGAGAGACAAAGTAAAACTCCTACTTTTCAAAAGGGTATAAAAAAAGAATCGGTTTTATTTTTTTCTTAAAAGCAAAGCAAAATTTAAAAAAATCAAGAGACAAAATAGTTGTATTTTAAGTTGTTTTATCGGGGGTAATACCACGAGTGCTTAAAAATTACCGATAATTTTTCACGATAGCGTGTTTTCTCATAATTTCACAAGTCCGAGGGACGAGTGAAATTTTTAAAGAAAACACTCATGAGTAAAAAATTATCTGGTTAATTTTAAAGCACGAGCGGTATTTAGGGAGAATATTTCAGGAATCAAAAACGTATATAAAGTTTATTAATTTAAAATTAAATATTAATTTAACAGACCACGCCATTATTATTTAAAAATTTCGTATTGTCAATTTGACAGTAAGTGGAAAAACCACGTTGCCTAGACGACTTGGAATTTCCGCTGTAATTTTTCCATAATACCACTTCTCTTATGGGAAAATATGTACATGAGTGAAATATTTAAAATAATTAAAAAATAATAAAACCACAGGGTGATATACTTTTTAAAGCAATTAATTTTAGCTTCTTTTTTTAACACCCTGTATTTCTGAAACCATGCATTTCATGACCTATGTTTATAGAAACTTATTTTTGCAAGATCCAACTGCTGTCGAAGTTTGTAACACTAAATCTTAAACAACCTGTATAATTCCTAAGAACTAGAAATATATTGTTGGAGATTTTCTACAGTTAGTTAACTTAAGTTTTAAGTCATTAAAATTTTTCGAGATGTCTCGTCTCGTCTCGTCTCGAGCTTGTCTCGAAGGATTTTATCTCGTCTCGTCTCGTCTCGAAATTCGAGATAAAATGCTCTCGAGACGAGACAAAATGGCCTCGAGACGAGACGAGACGAGACGTCTCGTATCTCGTGTCTCGCGGCAACCCTAGTCTTTTCCTTTTCCCCAAACACCCCAAATTTTTTTAAATTTCGAAATAAACTGCATCTTTCAGTTTTTAAGATCCCCGGGGAAGATACTTTTAGGCTTTAAAATTTCGTGGACCAAAAAAAAATCAAAAAAATAAAAGCGCTTAAAAATTAAAACCCCTAACCCTCAAAAAAAAAAAAAAAAGTTTCCTCTCCGGCCGGGAATCAACCCCGGGGTTCCGCGATACTGACCACTATACTACCGAAGACTTATAAAACTGTCGTAAATTAATTTACTGTTAGTTAAGTCAATAAACTTTGTTTACTAGCCAGTTTAATTTGCATTTGTTAAGTCAATTGTATTTATTAAACACATTTATTAGTTAAATTGCAAAATACTAAGGAAAACTAAGTTAATCAATTTCTTTTTTGACAAATTTAAATCCATAAATCCATCGATTAATTGGGAAAAAATTGTACACCACTTTTTAAAATTTTTATTTTTTTAGATTAAGCAACCAAAAATAAAGTTTTTTCTTTTTTGCAATTCATAAAATAAGACTTTTTTAAACTAACAGGTATAACTTTAGTTTTGTGTTGCATTTTTTTTATTATAAAGTTGGTTAAAAAATATAACTAAAAACAATTTTCAATTATTTGATTTAGAGTAAATTTAATTTAAAAGGCTTAAAGTTTTAAATATTTTTGTTGGTGCTTGAAAGTTTTATTAAAAGTTTTTTTTTTCTATATTGTTTTCTTAAGGTTTTTTAAAAAAGGAAAAATTTGACAAACAATAAAAAAAGTATTTATTTCTCGATTTTTATAATTTTTTTAAAAATTTACGAAATTTTTAAATATTTTTTTTTGAGTTGTCAAACATTTTTATTCCCTAAGTTCATCAAAAATAAAGATAATTATTTACAAGTGGGGTCAACTCTATTTTTGGCCATAAAAAATAGATGAATTGATGGATAATCATATTTTTTTTTATTATTTGGTTTTACGGAGTATTTATGGTGATGATTGCGAAAATACCAAAAAAATAATATTTCAATTAAAAAATAAAATTGATAATTCAAAAAATCGTTATTTTAGCAAATAATCCTAAAAATTTTTATACGACTGCTTTAGAAAATGGGGTTTTGACACGCTAAACAAGCTTTGAAAATTGTTTTTTTGCGCACAATGTGTGCAAGGAAAATATGTTTTTTTTGCCACGGTTCTGTCTTTCAATATGATTTATTATGGTTTTTTATTGTTATGTCTATAGAAAACTCAAAGTAGGCTTTATTCCATAGAACCGTCATGTTTTCTTGTTTTGTTGATTAGATACCAATTTAGATACAAAAAAATTTTGATTTCGCGAAAAAATGTCCGATTCTGAAGAAATTTAAAAAAGCGAGTTTAATCTCGTCAAACCTTTCCAACAAAGTCAAGAGATCGATAGGCCGAGTTACATCGATTTATGAAGGGAGACAAGCAAATAACGTACAAACGTTTTCCGAAATGTTATGTTGGTGTACTTTGAAGAGCTGTCGAACAAAACAAGTCTTCAACATTATGGAGCACCTTTTCCATGCTAAAATCAACCCGAGGGCAAACCAAAATACGGAATTGGGAAATACCGAAGTTGCAGGCCCTAATAAAAAGAAAATCAGAAAACTATTAAAGAAGTCCAAAATTTTAAGAATATTTTTGCCCCCAAAGAACGCTTCAGACGAGAAATATTTGCTAATCAAGGTAGGCATCACAGTTATTTTATTTATTTTATGGTGTCATTTTTTATAGTGAGAAGGTTTAGTAGGCAGGGGGTTACCCAATTTGTTTTTAAATAGTGCTAGTTTCATAAAGTACTTATTTAAAAAATGAATAAAACTAAAGACTTATCGGTATTTTTTCTGTTTCGAGGGTGGCAGTCGGACTTCTGGGGCAGCCGAAGAGAAGAATTGTGCTTCCTTAAAAAAAAAAAGAGGATTTTAGCGTTTAATTAAACTAGAGAATACCAAAACGAAGATGCCGAGACAACAGTGTCAGGGTCTCTACACCATCTTAAAAAAGTATTCTGCCCTTCGACCTCCATCCTGCAAACAGATCGTTTTTTCTTAATTAAAAAAATGGAAAATGCACTCGCCAAAACATTGGAATTAACAAAATTGGGTATGGCAAAAGACATCGCCAAATTTTTGATGTTGGAAACTCCAGAAGCCTATACGGGCAGTTTAGGGGTCGTCAGCCACAATATTGGTGAATTTGGATCAGATTTGTGGCTCTGAAGCGCCAGGGGATGGAAACCAGCTCGTCGCCGAAAGTTATATAGATGACTCGCTTGTAATAAAATGGATGTTTCGGAGGATCTCTTCCCTTTGGCGTTTTGTTGCGGCACAGCCAAACAGCAATTGAGTAATGAAGTGCCGAAGAAAACTGCAATATGCCGACGACAGAGAACTGTATAAGCAAGGGCCAGAAAAATTTTCTATCGTTAAAAAAATCGATCAACAATGCGACGATTCCGCAGAAGAAACATTACAATTAATATTTTAAAATAGTTATGAAGTTTCCGTTTGCTAAATTAAGTCTGTGTTTCTTGTTTTCATTATTTTTGTTTTGGTTTGTTTTTAAAATAAAAATTTACACAAAAAATGTTTTTTTTTATTTGCAGTCGTATAAAAAGTATCGTAAAAAACCGTTAGGTTTTTTGAACCCATTTGCGGACCTCGACTTCGTCTCGGTCCATCAATTTTCCGCCCGTGGCAAAGAGTCGTTTTCAAACCGTTGTTTAATATACTATGTTATTGTTTTTTTTTTTTCGCTTTTCGGAAAATTAATTTTAATTTTTTCCTTTTAAAGTGATTCCCGATCGGTTCTTCCCAAAGCCGAAAACCCCTTCCAACTTCCCAAAAATCACCCTCAAAAGTCACTGGGGATTTGGGGGCTTTGAGGGTGATTTTGGGGTGTTAAAGGCGTTTTCGGGTTTTATGCCAGGAAGACCTTTGATCAGCGTGTTTAGAACTATCACTATGCAAAGTTTGAAAACAATTGGCCAAAATTCATTTTCCATAAAAAATTGCGAGATCCTTTAAAGTGCGTTTATCTCGAGAACGGCTGCTCCTAGAGACTTAAATAAAGTATACATTTTTGATGCAGATGGATTTATAGTAACTTATTTTTTAATAAACAGGTCAATATTCTAAGCTTAAAAAAAGTTACGACATCCAAAACAGGTGAGGTAGGCCGTAGCTGGCGCCCTCTAGTACCAACATCAAAAACGTGGACAAATTTAAATTTCTCGCCTCAGAAAACCCCCAGATCCCAAATTTTGTACCGCAAGGTTATTTGGTTAAAGAAATATTAAGAAAAAAAAGTTTAACACCCTGTATCTTTGTTATTATCAATATTCGGACAAGGCAAGTTTACGTAAATTGCATTATTTCGACCTAAGGAATCTGCTGTTGCTCTGTGTCCCATTACTTTTGGGACACCCTGTATATCAAAAATTACTTCATAATTTTGAGTATTTTTTTTCTGAAGTCGATTTATTTTTTTACTTACCTTTTTATGATAGTTTCTTTCTCTACCGTTTAAAAAAAGTTTAAGAAATGTTACATTGTAGATAATTATATCCACCACAAATCTGGTATTTAGAAAATGTTGCCGTTTGTTGCGCCGTTAAAAATAACGGCGAAATACTTAATCCGACGAATCCAAATTAAAGTGAATGCCTGAAACGTTTCTTTTAAGAGATAGAGCGGCTCTTAAATGCCGGGGAGTAAAAAGTGCCATAAATAAGTATTCATCTTAAGGGGCACTAAAAGACATTTTCAAATGAGGAATTTGTAGGGGATACGACGGAATTGAAGATACAAGGGTAGATTTTCGGGTTAGATACCTTTAAACCAGTGGCGTACAATGTTTTGTTATATACCTAAGACTGTATGTACCTACTACTTTGATTAAAAACTAAAGTGAATATTTCATTTAAACTTCCCGCGCAGGCCGATTCGGGAAAATTGTTTTATTTTAAAGTTGGTACCACTGCTAGGTAATATCTGGTAAAGTTTGACGTCCCTATCATTATTAGTATTTAGTTTACGGTTGGTTTTGTGACAAAAAAAAATTATTTGGCGATTTTTACAATGTCTGATTTTTTTGAGCAACGAGGAGTAATTAAATTTTGATAGGGAATAAAACGTTCAGAATGCTACAAAAGGCATTTGGCGATGATACCATGTCGCAAAATAATGTGTATAGGTGGTATAAGGCAGGGTTGCAAGGATTTAAATCAATTGATTTTAATCACGATTTAAATCACTTGAATTTTTTAAATTTAAATCATGATTAAAATCAAAAATAAAAATTATAAAAAAATAATTTGGGTTATGAAGAAAAATCGAAACAAAAATAAATTACGTTAGTATAGTAAATTAATTTATTACAAGAACACAAGAACACATAGATAGAAGTATTATTGCAGAAAATATTCAAAACAATAAACAAATTTAACTGTAATATTTGTAAAGAAACACTAGTTTGGCAGCTTTTTCAGTACCTAATCGATTGCGTAGTTTAGAGTGCACTAAACCAAATGTTGAGAATATCCTCTCTACTGATGCAGACGAAGCAGCTGCACAGAGCAGTTGTGTGATTATGGGAAGTTCTTTTTCAATAATATCTGCGTTTCGTTGTGATTTCCACCAGTCAATAGGTTTTACGCTTTTCAGGATATCATCTTGAAACATAATATCGTTAAAAGGCTCTGATTTGGCAAGAAACTTGATGATTAGTGGTAATAAACCACTATCTGGATACAGTTCTTTTGCAGTTTGTAATGCAATATTTTTTCAGTATATGTCAAACTTTGTGTTTTCGTTGGGTCGATAAGAAATGCCAGCAAATGATACGGGGTTATACACATTTTATATCGATTTTTAAATTTTTGCAGTTGATGTAATGTCAAATTAGTTTCTTCAAAGTAATTTTCTAATATTTTAAATTGCTCTTCAACATCTGAAATAGTGGCGTCGGTCTTTTGCAACCTATCTATGGCAATGGAAATTGACTTAAGAATTTTGAGGTAATCTTCAGCACTTCTCTTTAAATGAATGTTTGAAATTTTTTCCCTGATAATACTGTCAATCTTTTCTTTGTGTTTTTCACTGATTCTAAAAAGTATGGGCCATGATTCGGTAAATACTTGCAAGCAGTCTGCAAGCGAGTTCCATCGAACATCACTAGGTATGACTAGTTTTTTGCCTCCTTCTTTGGCATATGTTGCAGATGCAAAATGATTGTTCCTAAAGTACTTTACGATTTGGACTACATGCTCTTTTATATCAACGATTTCCAAATCTTTACATAATAAATTTAGTATATGTGTAGCACAGCCATATGCTATTACATTGAATTTATCAGATGCCTTTATTTCATTTCGCATTGCAGACATGTTAGCTGCATTATCTGTCACGAAACTACTCACTGTACAATCATACTCGGTTTTTAGTTTGTTTATAAGGGTTGCTGCAATTTCTGTTAGGTAGTCGGATGTATGTGGATGCCCAGTTGTATCTACAGTGTCGAATAGAAAGGAGGAGCCATTTTCTTTCCCCGATTTTTCTTTGAAAAACTGCCAGATAAGGTCTTTTTTCTACCACTTCTTCAAAACGACATATTCAAAAAACTATATTTTATATTTTACACAATATCAAAATTTTCAGTTAGCCGTAAAAACAATACTCGCGCGCACAGATCTTAACTAGGAAATAAAGCCCGTCCGCGTTCCTCCCTTTATGTAGACCGGTAAATCTGCGTGTTCTGACAGGAATTTTAAAGGGTGCAAGTGCTTTCCCCGGGAAAATATTTAATATAAGAGTTTATAAAAAAAAAAAATATTAGGAGATAGGGAATGTTTAAGAATAAGGACACGTTACAAATTTCCCAATTGTGCTATTTACAAAAAAAAAATCAAAAAAATCATGATTTTTTTTTTAAATCGCGAGTTTTGATTTTTTTTTTAAAAAATCATGATTTTTTACAACCCTGGTATAAGGTTTCAAAGAGGGCCGAAAACATGTTGATGATTTGGAACGCTCAGGAACGACCATCAACATCACTTGACGAGCAACACATCAAGAAAGTGAAGGATTTAGTGCTTAAAAATTGATGATTATCTATTAGAGACCTTGTGGATATGGTAAATATATCATATGGATCGATTTAAGCAATGTTGAAGGATCATTTTTGGGTTTCAGAAAAGTAAAATCACCTTTGGTGCCAAAATTTCTTAATTTCATGGAAAAGAACGACGCAAAAGTCTGTACAGAGATGCTTGCCAACTATCAGGACGTTATAAAACGCATTATTACTGGTGATGAGACTTGGATCTATGCATACGACCCGGATAAAACCGACCAATCGAGTGAATACCGTGCAAAAAGTGAACGACGGCCACGAAATCAATGCAAAGTCGTTCAAAAATCAAGGTCATATTGACTGTTTTCTTCGATTATCGAGGAGTTGTGCAGTATAAATTCCTTCCACCCGACCAAACAGTCAATACGGAGTGTTATTTGAATGTTATGCTTCGTTTGCGTGAGGCTATTCGCGACAACTCTCGCTTTTTGCATCACGATAATGCTCCATCTCACACTGCATTGGTGATTCGAGACTTTTTGACCAAAAATTCTACTTATTTCGTTGCTCAGAACGCCGTATTCTCCTGATTTAGCTCAGTGTGACTTCTGGCTGGTCCCAAAACTCAAAAGACCACTTCGAAGACACCGTTTTGGGATGATTCAAGAGGGCCAACCCGGGGCATTTTGGGAAACATAGCGGGAAGAAACATTGGCAAAGTATGGAGGGTGGGGGAAAAAAAAAAACATTGGCACAAATTTTGTATTTTTTGAGGGTGGGGTCAATTATTTAATCTTAGCTTATAATAACCTCTAGATCAGGGATTCCCAAAGTGGTCGATATCGACCCCTTGGGGTCGATATCGGTTTCCTAGGGGTCGACATAAACAAAAACTGATTTTGGAGGTCGATGAGGTCTAAAAATCGACCCCTATCGACACAAGTTCTTATTTAAAACTTTCAAGATAGGTAGGTAGGTACTGTATTGTTTATGTTGTGTTACGTGTACTAAGAATAATTAATATTTTTGTAGGAAATAGCATTGTTGTAGTAATGTAAAGACTCAAGTTCGTACAAGATGAAAAACAACAACCAAGGCTATCAGAAGTTCTGTTTGCAACGCAACATTGAAACACAGTATCCTACATTGTGGAACATTGCTGAAAAATACCTTATCGCTTTTCCATCATCATACCTAGTTGAAAAAAGCTTCAGTGTGGTAACAAACAGTTTGACGAAACAAAGAAACCGTTTGAAAATCAACGAACGTGGAGATTTACGGCTGCAACTCACCAATATTGACCCGGATGTTTTATTTTCTCTTTGCGAATTAATATTTTTTTGAATATAATTTCCTACCTACTTAAGATTCTTTAAGTACCTAATTTGTGATAATTATTATAAATTAAACTTGATATTTACTGAATGTCTTTTTATTTTTATACCTAGTACCTAGGTATTTTGTATCAATGGAAAAAACTAAAGATAGGCCCTTATTTATAATAGTCTGCTAACTTAAAGCATTGCTAATTCTCACTCTGTCTTCTTCTATTGACCTAAGTCAGAATGAAAAATAACACTCTGTAGCAGCTGTTTTAAGTTAGCGGACCATTATGAATAAGGGGGTTGATCTTAAAAGTAGGTAATTTGTCCATGGGGGTCTGAGGTAACAGTTCATTTTGGAAAAGGGGTCACTTGTCCAAAATAGTTTGGGGATCCCTGCTCTAGATTGTTTATTTCAGAATGTGTGGAAGGAAATATAGGAAAAAAAATTCCACCACTTGATCTGGCGTTTTTGACTAGTATAATTGTGACATATACTTTTTAATTTTTGTACTTTTTTCGTCGCTAATTTTGATGGCAAAACTATTTTTCCATCAAAATAAGTATGACTTGCGGACACAGAATAAGTAAAATAAGCCTTGTTTACACGGGGTGGACCCAACTAGAGTAGATCAAAATTGATTATATTAAACATTACTTAGGCAATTCACAATCCTTTTAAAAAATTTGCCATTTTAACATTGTACGGAACTATGTTATAATGCATGCATGATGATGCCCCACCATTCTACCGTTGCTCTTCGAAAATATTTAGGCCACTATTATCCCAAGCGATGGATTGGAAAAAAAATGATGCACTTAGAAAATGGCCACCTCGTTCCCCAGATTTAAGTTAATGTGACTTTTGACTGAGGGTCAAAAAATAAATAAAAGATTCCAAATACATCCAGTAACCGAGTAAAAATACCTGGATTGTAATAACGTTGATATTTTTTCGTAACCGACACTTAACAAAAAAAAAATTTTCTAGTGTATTAATATATAAACAATAAAATCAATTAGCGCGTTTAAAAAATTTAGAGAAAAAAATATTTTTAAAAATTTTTGACCCTCTGACTGGCTAAGCAAAGCAATTTAAAATTACTTTACTTGACATAAAGGAAATATCTACAATGTTTGTGGATGATATAACTATTTTATGGAATAACAAAAATACAAATTCTTAATTCGTAATTATATATGATATTTTCTTTTAATTTAACTAAAACCAATATCTTAACATTTAATAATGATATTTTTGAATAATCTATTTTTGAATAATAAACTTATAAAATCATCACCATGAACTGAATGTTTAAGAATTTATGTCGATGTTATAATGAATTTCAAAGAACATTAAAAAAAAGTAGTAAACTTGCCTCTAATTGTTTTGTTATCAGAGTAATTTCTCATGAATTAAGAGAACTTTTATTTAAAAATCCACTTATTTTACTTTAATTAAATCGATAATAAGATAAGGCATTTGTTTTTAGGAAAATTCTTATCAGTATCTATTATATTTAGTGTTTATATTACAGAGAACAGTTTGATATAAAAAAAAAAAATGTTAAAGTATAACTAAAATGGCCTGATATGCCATATCTTCCGACATTTTTTATAACAATATTTCGTTGCAAATAGCTCCCAGTTCTACGTGTTAAAAAAATTAAATCAAATTCCCAGGTTTATAGTTCCCTCCGATTTTCTTTTGGTTGTGGCTCAGAATTCTTTTGCTCCGCCACTGAATCAAGATTTTAAGCAAGTGCACGTAACACCAGTCGTCAAATTAGTGTACTAAAAGAGAGGATGTCAGCATAACGATCCGACAAATGGAAAATATTACTAAACACTCGCGAAGAATAGATTTAACAAACTTAGTAATAACAATGTTCCATTTACAGCAAATGTTGTTAATTTCTTTAGAAAAAGGTCCATAAAAATGTATAAATGAAAAGATTGAAAGAGCATGAAAAGAAAGAGTTGTAAAATTGACCAGTCAAATTGTTTTTGGTCAATTGACCAGTGGATGGACGGTCAAATAACCAACATTTATTTGGAAATCAAAACAAATAAAGGAAACTTAATTTTAATTCTCAACATCCTAATTTGATCCTATACATTAAGAAATAAAAATTTATTATTGTATTCAAATTGTAAATTTGATGATGATATAAATATACTGAATTATTTTTATAGAATGAATAGATTTTTGAATAGATCCAATCATCAGGCCACCTCAAAATAATCAAAAAATCATTTATTTTCTTTAATCTTATTAATAGGAAACTAAGAAGGTTAACATAATGAGGATTTCAAATTTCGTGACACTTCACATGCCTCATAATAAATTTGACACAACTTTTCCACTTGAGTTTCAGATTTCATATGTGTATGTTGAGTTTTTGTTGTTTTGTTGCTTGAGATATAAATTAAGTGTTTTGGGAGATTTCGGCGTGTGTTTTGTGTAACCATATAACCGAAAATGAAAAGAGTTTATTTCTTTTTTTTGTGTAATTTTTTTTTTATTTTAAATTTTTAACTAAGGACAGTCTACAAAAGCCCACAACCTAATTATTATTGTACAAATTATACCTAAAGAGCCAAAATTAGAAGGTCCACGTGACTACTTTTGGCATTAAAAAAATAACTCTTTGGGGAAAATATAGTGCAATTTCTGTTTTTTTTTCAGTTTACTACCTAAAGATACCATGTATGACTGATTTAAATGCAATGGGAGAGATGCAATTTTCACAGATTTTTTTAATAAGTTATTGACATGGACCATTACTTGTCGTTTCCTCTCATTCTCTGAAATACATATCTCAAGCATATTCCTACCTAGAGGCAGACTTACGGCGATAAGTCTACAACTTTTTTCCCTTGCTCTGCATGCTGATTACACGCATAGCAAGAGAGAAAGGTTGTAAACTTATTTTTTTTCTTACTCTGCGTGCAATCAGCAGAAAAAGCGAGAAAGAAAAGTTGGAAACTTATTGCGATAATTTTGCCTCTAAGTAGGTTTATGCTTGAAGGTTGAAATGAAAATAATACCAATAACCTTTAATTTCAATAAATGATTTGTGCATAGTAAATATTTACTATTTAAACAAGCATACTGGTACCATTAGTCCCTTTTTTCTGTGATGAGCTGACGGTCTGCGGGCAGCGTCATTTATACAAACTATTATTAACCTTTTCAAGTTACACTTTCCTGGGTGCCAGGACGGAGGGGAATACAGGACAATGAAAATGCAGACTCCCTGGCCAGGCGACGCCCCGCAATGTTTTGGTCCTGAACCTGTTTTTGGAATACCATAAGCCTCGGTTCGTGGCTCGACTCGGTGGATTCAAACACAACATCAGTCATACTGGAACCACATTCCAAGGCAACATCACAGTAAATCAATGTTGGACTCACCATCGAAAGCATTGACAAGTGAATTACTAAAACTAAATAGAAATCAGATTAGAATAGTGACAGGATTAATAATCGGACACTGCACTCTAAGAAAACATATGCACACTATGGGCATCTAAGGAAAACCCATTTGTAGACTATGTGACGAAGAGGAAGAGACAGCCTCTACATCATATATGAGTGCCCTGCACTTACATCTGGAGAACAAATCAAAACCTCATGGTGGACACTAACCACCAGGGGCTGGAGACCAGAAAAGAACGTAAAGGACTACTACACCTGTCTAAGGTGTCAAACCTTTTTTAACTGAAACAAATACACAAGAGATATAACAAGCCCTGTAGGCTGCAGTGTTGAGGCGGACAAAACCTCAACTTGTGTATTTATTTTATCAATTTTCAACTATAGTATACACCAAAGCGTCAAAGCAAGCTCTGGTTTTAACCGTGACGACATCAACTTCTGTCAATTTACTTCAAGGTTTAAACCGTGAGTAACCCTGCTCTGGAGCAAGGTTACATGTAGTTGACAGATGACGTTTTACTTAATTTTACAGTTTGGTGGTTTTTCAAGGAATTTAAGCGATATCTTTTGATCATTTCTCTGAAGGTTCTAGACAATGTTGTAGGTTGAATAAAAACTTTCTCTTGGACTTCCATTGTCTTTATTAAATTTTTTCACAACGTTTCAAACAGTAAGTATCTATGATCGTTTTCAAGTGAATACTAAATATCTAAGCATATGACTAAGCCTTATATATCCTAACCCGGTTACTGATGCATGAAGCCACTTACTATGGAAATTGTTATTAATAATAGCAGCTTCTTAAAACTTTCGTTCCTTTCAGTAAGACTCTCTAAGAACAATCCCAGCATCTTTCCAATTAATATTATCATTTGTAGTTGACAGATTCGGCTGTTGCTTGATGGAAATTATTTTAACACAGTAGTTAAACAAAACACTTTTTTTGTTCAATTTCCACTAATTTTTTATTTTTAATTTTACAAATCCAAGAAGGTTTAGGCTTTTTTAAATTTTGGGAAAATATCTAGGTAGTAAAATTAAATTAGGAATTTCCATTAATATAAAAAAAATGGGGAACTATAAGATCCACTTGGTCATTAAAAGCGTATCGATTTTTTAGTTTATTAATTTTATTTTTTTTTTTTTTCCAAATGTAAGATTTTAAAGTTTTCATCAAAAGATTTTCCTTAAAAATGATTAGGAATTTTTTTTTTGGAATATTTTTAGTTCTTTTAAAGTGTTTTGTTTTTCCTGTTTAATATAAACTTTTGGGCATGAACCACAATTAATTTTGCATACCCCGAATTACTATTTTCTTTATTTTTATCTTTATTGTTTTTGATGTTTTTGCCTAGCGAGTTATTAGTTTTAAATGCTACCTTCAGACCTTTTTTGTTTTAAAAGTTTTGCCACTTTAGTCGAGGTTGGGCCTATATATGTTAAAATCCATGGTATTTTGTATCAGGTTTTATAATAAAGGAATTGATTGTTTTTGGTATAACTTCTTGTTAACTAGTTTTTAATTAGTTGTGGTTCATATCCATTGTTCTTTGCCATCTGTTTAATGCGGTTAAGTTCTGTATTATAATTTTCTTTTGAAAGTGGAAGATAAATTAATCATGGATCATACTATTGTAGGCTGCAAGTTTATAGTATAGGGATGTAGAGACTTCTCATGTATAGTAATATCTGTGTGTGACGGTTTATGAAATATATTAAATTCGTGTTTATTATTTACATAAGAGATAGTTAAATCTAAAAAGTTGATTGATTTGTTTTCTTCCTTTTCTATGGTAAATTTAATGTTTGGGTGAATGTTATTTAAAAATATTAATGTTTGATTTAATTCCGTTCTGAACCTGTAAAACTTACTAGAATGTCATCCTATCTATACCAATACAAAAAATTACTTGTTAATGTATTGTTATGTATTTTTTGTTCTATTTCATCCATAAAGATCTGGCAAAAAGAGGACTCAGCGGGTTGCCCATTATTAAACCATTTGAACTGGATAAATTTTGTTATTAAACTGAAAATAGTTTTGTTCTAAACATATGGATAATAGGCTTATAATATCATTTCTTATAACTATATTTATTTCACAAACCGTCACACACAGATATTACTATACATGGAAGTCTCTACATCCCTATACTCATAAACTTGCAGCCTAAAATAGTATGATCCATGATTAATTTATCTTCCACTTTCAAAAGAAAATTATAATACAGAACTTAACCCATTAAACAGATGGCAAAGAACAATGGTATGAACCACAACTAATTAACAAACTAGTTAACAAAAGTTATACCAAAAAACAATTAATTCCGTGTACCCTATTATAAAACCTGATACAAAATAATGGATCTTTAACAATATAGGCCCAACCTCGACTAAAGTGGCAAAACTTTTAAAAAAAAAAAGGTCTGAAGGAGATTTAAAACTAATAACTCGCTAGGCAAAAACATCAAAAAAACAATAAAGATAAAAATAAAGAAAATAGTAATTCGGGTGTATGCAAAATTAATTGTGGTTCATGCCCAAAAGTTTATATTGGGGAAGAAATTTCAAAACACGTTTAAAAGAACATAAATCAAGCTATATAAACTCAAAAAAATTCAATTACGCTAATCATTTATTACAGGAAAATCATAATTTCGATGAAAACTTTAAAATCTTACATATTGAAAACAAAAAACAAAAAATTAAATTTATTAGAAACCCTAGAAATTAATAAACTAAAAAATACTGATACGCTTCTTAATGACCAAGTGGATCTTAGTAGTTCCCCATTGTTAAACCTTTTTTATATTGAATGGAAATTCCTAATTATAATTTTATACCTAGATATTTATCCCAAAAAAATATTTTTGTCCTTCCCTGTGAAGTGGGGTGAAAATGTCAAGGAAATAAATAAATTATGGAAATTGAACAAAATATGTTTTTGTTTAACATACTGTATTATCATTTTATTGAGTCGGCTTTTCTTTTATTATAATACTTTTCAAACTTCCACAATTTTTATTTTTAAGTTTTATTTATACAAAAGAAAACTCGACATGTTTCGCAACACTGTTGCTTCAACTCTTAAACTTTTTGATGAAGCAACAGTGTTGCGAAACATTGAGTTTTCTTTTGTATAAATAAAACTTAAAAATAAAAAAAATTGTGGGTTTAAAATATTATTTTTTTTCTAAGTTATCACTCCTCTATAATATTATCATGTTTAGACCAAGAATGTTCCGCAACACCTGACTTGTCAGTCTCGTCCATTCGGGTGTGTTTTTGATATTCCTTAATTCTAACTTCTAAAGGTCTCTTTGTCTCATCAACATATAGATCACCACACCGACAGATTATTTGATAAACAACTTCTTTTCCCGCATTCAAAGTACTCGGTTTTGTTTTAGTAAGAAAACTTCTTAGGGTGTTACGGAAAGACAATGCTTTTTTGATGTCGTATTTCCTTGCTATTCTTTTTGTAAGTATAACCTGTTTTTTATTTTGAAATTTTGAAATTGTTCTTTGAACAAGTGTTTCGGTGTAACCGTTCCGTCGCGGGTCTTCCTTGATATTATCAACTTCTTTATTTAACAAAATGTCAGTGCTTTATATTGTTTTGCCACAATTATAGAATGTTTTTATTATACCTTCTTTCATTGCGTCAGAATGATTAGACTCGAAATGCAAGTATTGTCTGGTATGTGTTTTCTATATTCTGATTTTTCAACTGAATTTCCGGTTAGCCTTACTAATTTTGATTATAGTAATTTATTTATTAACAACAATGAATAATTTTTGAGTTATTACTTAAACTTGGGTTCTTTTTAATGGAACAGCTGTCCAAGATAAGGAGGACCAGTATGGGGATCTCAGAAATGGTAAGAGATAGGTGGGTAGTTTAAGTTTGGCAAAGTTGCGTATTAAGGAGCTCAATAAAATACAGTTAAAAAATTAAAGTTTTATTTTGTACTTTTCGAAATATGGCCAAAAAAACTGAAATTTCGGATTTTCGTTTTATTTTTTTTTACGAGTTTATTTCATAAATTAGAACAAATTTAAAAATACATTCTAATTGGAACTTTTTGCGCTTCATCTATTGGCAAAGTCAAAATTTTTTCACGACGTTTCTTTTTCGCTAAATCATCATCAGCTTTATTTTTTTTTAATACGGCCCTCAATTGTGTATTGCATGTTTTTGAAGCAGTTTAATATATTTTTCTATAAATTTCATGTAAAATTAAAATAAACTAATTGTAAAAAACATTTTTAATAACGATCAGTTATATGGGAGAGGATATAATGTAGTGGTTGTCGATTTTTTGATAGCCAACTTATTTTTAAACGGAATGTACATTTTTATTTAATTTTTTTAGTACTTTTTTGTACTTTTGTCACCAATTAATTTTAACCAGTGTAAAGTATCAAATTAAAAAATAAACAAATTTTTAAATTTAACCCTGTGATTAAAAGTAATTTGTCCCAGCATATTGGTAACCGTGACGTCACTTGACATAACCACTAATTACCGGGCGGTTGACAATACTTATTTGCATATAATGGCTTAATTAAAATATAAAGTGTTCGAAAAACTCGTGCACAAATTTTTATAACAGATTTCCCAGTAAAAATACAACGAATATAACAAAAAAATGGCATATAATGCAAAATTATACAGCAAAATTGTTAAGTGTTTTGTGTAATGTAGGATTATACACCGGGATGGTTTAAAATCGCCTTAGTCTCCTTGCAAATGCAAATTTACACCGTTCATGCCGATAAGACTAGGAGAGACGAGACCGAAGACGAGACACATCTCGGGGATTACGAACGTAAATTTAATAAAACCTTATTCTACATACATGTGGCTTCATTATTTTTCCGCTTTATCCAAACATTGTGTCTTTTGACGTTAATATTTTGTCTTTTAGCTTTATGTGACTAGGTTTACTTAGTGAATTGAACAATTTATATATGGACATCGGCTCGCGTTAGCCAAAGTCCATTAGGGGTATCAAAAATATAGCATTGAATGGTTCATCTTATCCGTAGTATTATTATCTTTGATTTGATTCGAAAAGTTACCCGCTGTTGAAGTAGAGGGGAAAAAAAGAACGTATCTATCTTGTCACGATTCCCTCTCTTCTGGTTATTTGGAAAATAAAAAAATGGTAGATTCTTTATTAGTACAAATATCATTATAGCAGGAACCAAAAAAAAATCTCGCAAAATGGTGGTATTTCAAAAAAAAAAGTTAGGTTTTTTTCAGTTATTTTTGAAATCTTCAATTCTTTTAAAACAAAGAATACTTCGACAATTTCCGATTTTTTTGGTTCTGCCATAGAGGATCATATGTGAAAGTCTTATGCTTATTTTCAAGAAAATATTAGTTTTAAGAAAAACGCATTTAAAGTTTTTAGCTATACCTTCTAAAAAAATTTAATTTCAAAAAATCCTTTTAAGGAGATCGTCTTAAATATTTAAACCATCAAAATATATTTTTTTTTTTCATTTTACGACTCTAGAGCAAACCACACAGCACGAGGGCGCACGCGTCCGGACCAAACAAACACGAGGAATACTGGAGAAACCTCAGTAGAATTTAGACATGGGAAAAAGCCTTACAGAGCACCCATCCAAAGAAAACCATTAAAGAACTACCAGACAAAGAGAAAAAGACTTTATTAATCTAAGGACACCTACATATATAACCTCATATTGGGTACCCAAGTTGCAGAATGTGCGACGGCAGGGGGAAGAAACAGCTTACCGTCCTTTGCGATTGTAAAGCATTAAATCACAAAAGACAGGCATTATTTGGGCAACCGAAAAGAGCCCACAGAAATATATTAACCAAACCAATCTCTGCGGTTATACAGACTTTGGGTGTGGTGGAACTGAGAATTAATGGATAGATTATAGAAGTGAAGCGGAGATCGTAGATGAGGCACAAAAAGACGGTTCCCAGGAAAAAAGAAGAAGAACTTTCTAGACTAAAACACGTTTTTAATAAAATTAGTTATTTCAAAGTTCAATGGTAATGATGACTTGGGATAAGGGATGACAAACATGCAGGAAGGAGCGGGCGGCAATATGTCCGGGTTAAGAACACTAAGGCTGGATCCACACTATAAGGTCGATCACAGTTCGTTCGCGGTACGATCTCCGTCTGATAAAATCTGTTTATGTTGACATTAGACAATCTGGCTCAGTTCACGGTTTAGTCTTGAACCGTCAATAATCGAAGTCGGATGTATTTGGCTCATATTTAATAACAAAATAAACGTTAAAGTATTTAGTTGTTTGAAATTTTTATTCTGGGGCCGAAGATTGTAACGCCGAAACTTTTCTCGATTGTTAAATCACTGCTGGCATCTCTTGACCTTGATTAAAAAGGATAATATTATCAACGCAAGACAGAAACATGAAACAAGGAGAAGAATGTGGTTGCATCCAAGTTTACTGGAAATGAGTACGATGAACATTGCCACCCTAATTCTTCAATTCATTTAATGATAAAGAACATATTTTACAATACTGTCGAATGGATTGGAGTACGTTTAAAATGATTTTAAAGAAAATTATTCCAAAATAGTAAAAAAACACAAAATTTCTGGAAAGTGATATGTATTAATAATGTTGTATGTTTGATGCCATTGTCGCCTCAACGGATAGTGAGCTTGAATCAACTCAAACAAAAGATATCTTTACTATCGACATGTTGTGACAAGTTCGATCTCACCAAACAAAATTTCTTCAAGACTGATCAAAAGTGGACTGAATGATTTTGAACTGAACCCTGACTCATGATAATATGAATGCACTCATTGTTTTTCATTTAATAATATTTCAACAGACCGACATCAGACTTAAGTGAAGGAACCGTGATCGAACTGATATGGATCCAGCCTTGATACAATTAGAAGTTCCTTTCCGAGAACCTGACTGGCAAACTGTAAACGTCTCAGTTCAAAACGTTTGATCTTCTGTTGTCTGAGAAACACCGATGCATCAGTGCTTATGGCTGATATAGTTTAAGGCTTCTAGTATAGAAGTGTTTGCCTGTGAATGTGTATTTTAAATTATAATAGTATAATAGTAATAGTTTTATATGTGCTGGCCTCTAGCACTGGAAGTCCAAAAATTTCTGTCAGCGGACTCATTTACATCGGCCACCCAATCGACGAAGCGGCTGAATAAAATCAAATACCAAATGATTTTTGCCACGATATACTTTTCCGCTCAAATAACAGGAACTGGCCAAGAGTTTTATCGCCACGTTGTCATAATTCGCAATAATATATCACCAGCCAGCGATCGCACCTTAAAATATCACGCCAATATGTATTGAAATCATTGTTATCGAGAAGACAAGAAAAGTGGCAACACACATTCCTTAGTTTACAAATTGAAGAGACTTGAAAATAAGCGTATCGACAGTGGCTCGTGCCGTTCGATCATTTTATTTCTAGTCACTACTGATTTATGGACAAGATCTTTTGTAAGCCTAAATCTTTAATCAGTTACATAGGTATTTCCTTCAAATATTATAAATCTCCCCTAATAATCAGTATATAGATATTGTTTTGTGCCAATTTTATAATAGTTTATCTTATTTAGTGTATATAATTGTATATAAAGATTTAGTGTTGTTAAGTGCTTTTAATTCTGTAAATTATGAATATTAACCAACCTTTAACTAGTTATCCTCCTACAAAAACTCAGTTAACGTTAAAAGAACGAATAATGGTTAAAAATGTTTACCATGGGATTCGGGAAGAAATCCAGAACTAACCCCTTTGAATGCTGTAGAGATATGTGCAACTTTAAGAAAAGTTTTGCCAGCGCGCACACAGTGTAATTATTCTGGATACTGGAAATGCGATTTTCTCGCTATTTTTTGCACACTTTTACTTTTCGATTGTTAAACATGAATCAGAAGCTGTTCTTTGGCTGCCTCTTATATTATTTAAAATAATAATAATTGAATTGTTTAATTCAATTTTAAGACATATTCCTAAATTCTGTCATTTGTACGAAAACATATTTAAAAAACTCATACTATGTTAATATTAAAAACACTTAAAAGCAAGGAAAAACCCTAATTTTCAATAAAAAGTAGGTAAAATACTTACGGTCCGAGAATTGAACCTGAAATTTGGAAAATGCTGACCTGTTACCAGGCGTTGTAATAGTTTCTTTGAAGTATTACTTTTATAAGGTATGCAACCTTGTGCTTTCGCTCGACCCGCAATGTTTGATCAAAATGTTCTCGATATGGAAATCTTAAATATGGAACACGAAAGACCCGAAATAGTTATTGGATCTACAAGCTGATGATCTCAGAGCTTTCGTGTTCCTTATATAGTGGATATTTTTGATGAAGCAATGCGTGTGAATATCGTATTTAATAGTGAAATTGCAAGATCGGTGGTGAATTGGCAAGATGTAACCTGACTGTCCAGAGTTGGTAAATAATGAAACCCAGGCACTCTAAAAGCGAGCGATTCGTCATTGATTAAACTTGAACCCAGCTATATATATAACATAACGTGTGTGACAATTTTTGTTGTTTTTAATATGCACAGCTTAAATTCTCATTACTATTAAGAATAGCTTATTTAAAACACTGGATAAACCCAGCCTAAAACCGCCACTCCTAGAAGAGATTTTTTTAATTAAAAATGATGACATAATTTTTGTCTGTTATACTTTTGGCCAATCGAACCAAAAACCAAGAAAATCTTTAAAAACAATATATCCGGGACGGTCTTCAAGAAAAACTTAACACTTATATAGAGATATATATATATATATATATATATATATGATATAGATATATATATGATATATATTATTGGCTATTGTTATACATGACATATATATATATATTTCTATATATATATATATATTAGTGACATATATATATATATATGATATATATATATATATATATTATATAATATATGATATTATGAAAGCAGCAGTTGAAAGTTATTAAGCATATATATATATACATGGTATATATAGACATGATATGATATATGATATACATATATATATAGACATGCTATTGGTTGCTATATACATATATACTGATACGTTAGGGACCAGATTTTTGAATAAAAACTAGTCCTTATTTTACATAAATGTTTGTGGTATAGGTTCCTGCCCTTTTAAGGTTAAAAATCCTGCCCTTATTTTAAATTTATAAAAAGACTCCTGACCCCAGCGCAGGTCCCATCAGATTGCAAACCTCTAAAAAACCCCCAACGTATGTTAATTCAAAAAAACAAAAAATATACAGGGTATCTTATTTAAAAATCAAAATTTTCAGTAATTTTCGATGAGATATAAAGTCAAAAAAGCTTGACAAATATGCATGAAAATGACGCTCTATTTAAATAACCATTCTACGAAGTTTTGTTATTATGGATTAAGACAGTCAGAAAGTAATCTTGTGGGCAGGCGGTACTTCGGGTCGGTCGTATACGATGTAAACCTACTCACCTGCACACAGAATTCATAAAAGACTATTATCATCTTTGCTCGTCCCTTGGACCAGCATAAGCTGAAAATACTACTGTAATAACGTGTAATAAAAGCGTTTTCTTTCTCTTTCTTTTGTCATATTCGCGGATTTTCTTTGTCATATAAGGCCGAGATCCCAGAGTTTAAATCACACTTACGAGCTTTGACGTCAAAAGATTATTTTTAGGGGGAGATAAATAAATATTATTTCATTTAGGAAACACCTGTTTGCGGGGAGATTTTTCTTTATTTACAAAAAAAAAAAAACTAAGTGGTATGTACGTATTAAAAAATAGCAACAAAGAATTATTATATCTGAAAAATAAAGAAATGTTAATAACAAACCATTTTTTCGAAAAATATAAATAAATTTAACGCCTTTTTTTTGATACTTCCCAGAAAATCAGAATGGAACTAAACTCATATGCAATGATAGGTACGGGTTTTCCCATGCCGATGAAATTAATGATTAAAAACAAAATAATGATGGCCCGAGTAATGGAATAAATTGTCCGCCCACTAGTGAATCCATGAAGATAGCGGCATTCTAGTGGTGAGCCGCAGCCGAAATATGGATTTTGAGTCTTGTTAACCTTTAAAATAATCTGATTTTTTGAAAAAATGATGGTGACCTCATTTTTTGCAGATCATAAGGTAGGTCTCTTATTTTGTCTAAACAAAAATTCCCAATTTGCATATATTACAGATATTAGTGGGAAACCACTGGCCTTATAGCGTTGACTTTTTTTCGCTCGAAAGCAGCAAGACCTAAGAATTGCGCCAATAAGGGAAAATGTACAGATTTATTTACAGCTTTATCTTTATTTAATGGACTTTTAAACAAACCTACTAGAATGAGATCAATATCCCCATTTGAATAAAATGTTTAATAATCTACTAACAAGAGTTAAAAATAAAAAGTTCAATATTTAAAATACATAAAAACATATTTAAAATTAATTTGAATGTTTTACTTAACGAGTTCCAGTCAAAGTTAATTATATTGTTAAGATTTTTTTTTCAATGTTTTTATATTCCCTGTCATAAAATGTATAGTTTGGGTATGGTAGGTTGGGAATTAATAAAAAATAAATATGAAACAAATAAATAAAGTGTGTGTACCTACGGAACAATGCCCAATACGGTGCATTTCTATTTTTGATTTAAAGAAAAACTAAAATAGGATATGAATTTTTTTAATAGACAAAAAAGCGTTTAATCTAAAACAACAGCTTTAATTTGAAATAATACTTTTGCTTGTTTACCATTTTAAAATAAAGAAAAAAAAAAATAGATATAACCGAACTATTATATAAAACTAAATTAATATAATAAACTTTATATCAATCACAACACAGGTCCACAAAAAAGGGGTGTGTGCTGGGAATAGAACTAAGATTTTTTGGCATTTTTTCGCTGATTCTGAAGTCAAAATTGGGGGTCAAACCGCAAAAAAACCATTAAACCTCAAAACCGACACGGTCCATTTACCGGCAGAAACCTGCTACCACCGAATGCTTCATTATTCACAACTATATTTATATAAACTATAAGAGATACAAAGAAATTATGGAACAAAAGAGAGCTTGTCAAATTATCTATAAAAAAGATACATAAATATTTTTAATAAGACAAATCATAAAGGAGATATAAACAAAAAAGTAATTTTAACAAGAAATTTTTGAACTAAAATATAGAAAATATTTGTTCCATTAATGTGACTTGGCTTTTTAACATTGAATTATTTATTTGAATTCTCAAATAAAAATAAATTTGCAGAAAATCCAAAAAAAAAAAAAGTTATAGTTTCTTTTTTTTTTCCAGTGGTGTACCTTAAAAATCCTAAAAATTCGGTTTTTTTTATTATAACCCGAAAAATATTGCATTTAGATAAAATGTTATACGACTTAAATAGTGATGAGCGTAAGACCAAGACCAAGACCGGTCTAGTCTGTCTGGCTTGGTCAAAGGAAGGTCTGGTATTTTTTGGTCTTGCAAGGGTGGTCTGGCTGGTCTGCAAGTAAAAAAAAAAATTTTTTGGTTTTGGTCTTGGTCTTGGTCAAGAAGTTTAAAGGTATGGATTTCATGCTATGGCCCATTCGATCAAAAATGTCCAGCCCAGTAGAAAATAACGTCAGAGGGGCCCGCCGATTTTGCGCAAAAAACAAAATTTTTAAAAATTTTTGAGGGGCCCTACTTACACACTGATAAATCAGTGTGTAATTAAACACATTATATTTTTATGAGAGCCGTATTATTTTTAATTGTTTTACTTTGTGTGATTATATTTTGTGGTTGCAGAAGTTGGATTGATAAAAATCGTCTTTTTAATGATTAGTGTTTTAAATGACTATAATTTTTTTTTTGTTTGTTCCCTTTTTATCGTAAAAAATGACTGAGGTTGAAAATTTTTTATCTGCAAATCTATAAAACCGGCAGCTTTTACTTTAAGTAAGTATTTTTATATTTAAATAAGGTGCTTCTTATGAGACGTAACGTTAGGTAACCGAGTAAATGATAATATATCAATTATGAATTATAGAAAATAAAAATTTGATAGGAAATAGCAGGAGAAAAGTAAGACAATCTTAACTATCTTTTAGATGATTTCTAAAAGTTTGTGTATTCTGGGGATTATTAAAAAGAAAAAAGGGTTTTTACATTTAGGTATTTTTATTTCATTTAATAATTAGCATTTTTTTTAAAGTTCTTTTTTCAGTGTGGAAAAAAAAGTTTAAATTTGTTTTTCGATTTTAAAAATTTGACCCCACCCTAAGGGGGCATTACTAAATGAAAAATTTAAAAAAAAAATTTGATATAAAAATTATTTTTTTAGCTTCTATAACTTTTGTACCCCTAGCTTTTCTCTGTCGTGAACGGTTTTTTTGAAATATTATTATTATTATTTTTTGCAGTTCCCAGATGTTATTTCTGAGGGAAAAACCTCTGTATATTGAATATAAAAATAAAAAAATAATATTTTAAAAAAGTTGCAGAAGTGAAAGAGTCTTGCAGGTCGGTCTTGGTCTTGCGTAGTCTTGCACTTGTCGGTCTTGGTCTTGCATATCCCGTCTTGGTCTTGGGCTGCAAGCCAAGGCCGGTTTTGGGCTTTTGGTCTTGGTCCTGCAGCAAGACCAAGACCAAGACCGCAAGACCAAGACCGGTCTCGCTCATAACTAGACTTAAATTAAAGGGGGCCCTTTTAAAAATCCATAGGGTTTTTGTTATTTAAAGTCGTGGGACCTTTTATAGTTTTTAAGATATTGACGTTTTAATTTAATATCTGAAATTACGCTTTCTCTCGATTACGCTTTTTTTTGTGGGTCTGTGTAATTTCAGATATTTTTGTTTCACGATTTAAACAAAAAAATAAAATTAAAAGAAGGTAGAAAGTTCTACTTCTCTAATACCTCTTTAATATTTCATTACTATGGCATATTTGACCCAAATTTCTCATTTTATACTTCCAGTTGATCTACTGTCGTCGCCAGGACGCTCTAAAAACCCCTTTATTTAATTATTGTAATAAAAGAAAAATAAATTTTAATTAAAAAATTAAATGCGGCACACAAAGCTCGGTTTTCATTATCACTCCACAACACAAATTGGCAGAAAAACTTAAAACTGAAGTTAAAATAATTGCGGCAAAGGCGAAATAAAGCACTGACTGCCGCCTTTAATGAAAGGGCCCGGCATTTTGGTGTTTAAATTAAAATGCAGATTCGGGAGGCATTCGACGAAATAAAGCAGAGGTTTGGCTGTAGTGTGGAAAGTGATTAAAGAAAATTGCCAACTCAACCTGTTTTTGTTGTGTCTTGATTTTCATATCGACAAAGGAAAGATGCGACGAGTTATTTACGTTTTATTTATTACTCTTTTGACACTTGACTTGTGTTTCAATAATACTAAATTCTTGGTCTTTTATTGTCTTTATTTGTAAATTGATACACAACGTTTCGGTTAGTGATTTATCTCCAATTGTTTTTAAGTGATAATTAAAAACTATTCCTAAAAGCTACGATTTATAGACTATCCGTTGTTCACCGAAACTTGACCGATATTTCCAGTCAAACGAAATAATGGATATGTACAAACCTTGGTATACAGAATACCTACACACACTAGACAATATTTACACCAGAACTCTAGTCATTCTAATGAAACGAAACAAGAAGTTTTACGTACTCTATATAATCGCGCGGTGACTTTATGTAACAGTAATTAAAATGTGATCTTAAGCAGAACGGCGGCAGTAAGAGATTGGTTAAAGAAACAATCGACAAATATCAAAATAAGACAAAAAAGCTCTAACTTGAACAAGACTACACAGGACCAAATGTTTATGACTATTCCGTAGGTTAACGGAACTTCAAAAAAGATCCATAGGATCTCGAAGAGGTATAATATTAAAACGGAATTTAAATCCCAGACCACCCTAAAAAGTATTCTAAGTAAAACGAGACCGGACAACAATGTTTCAAATAATGACCTTATGTATCAAATCCTCTGTGAATGTGGTGAGGTCAAGGAAGTTTAAAGGTGTATGGAAGCCCAATGCTATGGCCCATTCGATCAAAAAATGTCCAGCCCAGTATGAAAATATCTGTCAAAGTTGGCCCCGCCGATTCTGCGCAATAACAAAATTCCACGAAATAATTTAATGTGTTCCCTACTTACACACTGATAAATCAGTGTGTAGTTAGGCAACACATTATACTTTTATGAGAGCCGTAATGGTCTTAGGTTGTCTAGGTTTTTGGTGCAAGGGCGCCGCGGCGCGTATGAAACTACCTATATCCGCGCTGTATCGTCAACCGTCGTCGTCTCATCATTCGTCATTTTCGTTGTGGTTTATGCCTCTTGCGCCGATTGTTTTCTTTGTGAAGTACCTATATTTTGTGGTTGAGAAGTTTTTGGATTGATAAAAACCTTCTTATTCTAGTGGTTGTTATTAAATTGTGACTATAATTTTGTGTTTATTGTTTGTTACTTACAATATCGTAACAAAATGATTAGAGGTTGTATGGTTTTGTCTTGCAAATCCAAGGGTAACATACCCGGCATTTTTTATTTTATATTTTTCTTATATTAACATTAGGTGCTTCTTATGAGACGTAACGTTAGGTAACCGAAAAAATAATAATATATCAATTATGAATAATAAAATAATGAAGGCAATCTTAACTATCTTTTAGAAGATTTCCACAATGTTTGTGTATTTCTGTGGATTATTAAAAAGAAACAAGGTTTACATTTGGGTATTTTATTTCATTTAATAATTTAGTACATTCATTTAAAGGATCAAAATAATTAATTACTGGGCAGACTCTAATTAATAAAAGAAAGTACAATTTTATGCTAAAGTTCCTTTTTGATTTTTTGTATTTGTTTAAAAAGAAATTAGATTTTTGGTTTCTTAAACTTACATTATCAACTTTTTAAGCTCGACATACTGTAGACACATAATATTTAAGGATATTCTTACAATGGATACCTAGGTCCGGTTATAAACCTTTTTTAAACCCCGTTTTCTGTCTCAGGGGAAGTTTTTTATTAGTGAAAATATATCCTAAAAAAATAGTTAAAAAATTTTACTTTTTAATGTACAACAGAATCTTGGGATTAGATTAAACTCATTTACACTATCTTGCCCTTCTTCTATCATAAAATTGGTGATAAGTACAGAAACTATCATAAATGTTTGAAATTTATTTAAAAAATCTTGTTTTTATTTTTTTACAAAGATTTTTGGTAAAAATACAAAACTCACAAAAATATCGACCATTTAAATAGAAGGCTTCTTTCCATATTATATCAGATGATATAAAAATCCAATATTCACAATAATTTTAAATATTCTAGGTAGTATCGTTTAATAACCAACAATTTTGTGCAAAAAAAAAAAAACAGTGAATGCTTAATTTGACATTTGATGATGTCAACTTTATAGATAGTAAAAAGATAATACTACTACGAATAGATGGTTCATTTAAATGGGGCGTTTTGAATCATTCGGAATATCAGTGCTTCCGTAAATGCGAATAAAATTAAGTCTGGTAACCCCTGCCCCAGCGAATCGAGGTACGAAACCATGTCACATTGCCATGTCTGTCGCTTGTACCTTATTCGGAACACAAGTAGCGAAAGTGGGGTAAACAATTTGTATTTTCAGTAGCGTTTCATACGCCAATAGTAAAGGCCTGCCGCAACACTGTTTAACTTTCGTTCAAGGATAGCGCGAAAATCTCTCGATGGACATCGGCTCGCGTTAGCCAAAGTCCATAAGGGTATCAAAAATCTATAGCATTGAATGGTTCATCTTATCCGTAGTAGTATTATCTTTGATAGTAACAAAGAAATATGGAAGTCCGGCTCTGACCTACTATTCATTTCGCAAACTCCGCGGGGCCAACCCCCCTATTTCCGCTGCCCTGCACGCCTGGACAATTTTGTTCTACAGTATTGGGCTTCCATACACCTTTAAACTTCCTTGGGTGAGATATACGTCGGGGAAATGAAAATAAGTTAAAGACACAAAAAACATTCGAAACGAGGTGAAACGTCGAAGTCAGGGATTGTCGAACATGCTTGATCAAAACAACACCGCAAACGATGATCGGAACCAAAAGTTATTCATAGAGAAACTCGAAGAAAAAAATAAATAGAGAAGCGTAATAATTGTAACCTACCAAAATGTAATTAGCGAGCCTAGTATCAATATTCAGAATGTCTGGAAGCCGTTGCTAAATCGTGAAAAATCGGTCAAGCTTCGGTGAACAACAGAAAGTCGTAGCTTTTGGAAATAGTTTTTAGTTGTTACTTGAAGGGTTGGAGATATATCACTAACAGAAACGTTGTGCATTAATTAACAAAGAAAGTGTATCAATAAACAAAGAAAACGTTAACTTGTGTTATTAATATACCGAGTGTCAAAGAAAGTATTGCACCCCAGTAGCGGTAGCGAATCTCCCATTAGGCTGGTAAACTGAACCCTATGGACCCAAGAGAAAGGGGGCTCTACAGGGGCACCAATGTAAAAGAGGCGCCGCACCCAACCTAATAAATAATTTTATTTCAAATTTTTACATCCATCGTTTTATTAGTTCTTTAATAAAATGCTTTTTGGGGGGTTTTAAAAAAAAGTAGTTTGAGGGCTAGTATAAAAATTCATAAGATCCGACATGTTTAAGATTTTTTGTTCGTAAAAAAAACAAAAGGTTTGGGAAATATATAAAAGGTTTCATTTTAAACTTAAAATATAAAATATCCAATGATAAAAATATTCTTTTTATTAGGGCCCTTTGGGCTCCCAAATCTTTTTTTTTAGCGCCGTTTAACCCCTTTTATGCATATGCTCATGTCGAACAAACTTTGGGGGTTTGTTATGGAAAAACGGGATAATCGGGCTTGAACCCCCCAAAATTTCGATAATTTCTTAACTTAACGATGAAAGGCATAAAAGGTGATCTAACCAAGAACTGCTACTGGTATTGCGTACAACCAGCTTGCTTCAGTCAGCGCCGTTTAGCCAGCACTCTCCTTCCATCGCATATGCTGCGGTCGCAAAAAAGCCCCGGGTTTTTCCCAGGAAAAACTGGTAATCGGGCATGTACCCCCCAGAAATTCCGACTAATTTCAATTAATCGATGAAAGGCATAATTTAAATTTGGGTTTTTAAACCAGCTTGCTGTCAGTCTGATGTCTCACTGCGCGTGCAACCATTCCTCCGCCATGGAAAGATAACCTCGTGCACTACGTTAAAGGTTAAAACATCAGAAACTAGGCCTCAACCGCTCACAGCGCTTAGCCCCAGAAGAAAGACCCCTATATTAATTGGCGGCGAGTTCCCCTTATACTTTCACGAGTAAAATACACAGTTTTCCCCGCCACTGCGGTCGATTCTAACAAAAAAGCTAAAGCTTCCAAACGCGTGTTTACTTAATGAAAGTCGAAACGAAAGTCCCTTAAAATAGTAAAATCAACTTTAAAAATTTTCGTTCGCTTAAGAGATTGGGAAAAAATTTAAAAAAAAAAATTCGAAATGACCCTATATTGTCTTAGTTAAAAGATATACAGAAGTATGTTTTAAACAAAAGTTTTTTATAATTGTTGCTGAATAATTTGCTGTTTTCAGAATAAGTATACGGGGTCAGGTATAAAAGTTATCGGAACTAATTTAATTTAGTAGAAAAACCTGTATATTTTAATCTTAAAAGAGAGCATATTAAATTATCTTTTTAAAAATATAACACCTCATGGATAATATTGGTCTTTATTCGATTTATTTAAACTGTATTACTTTAAACTACAGAATCCTATAAAACAAAAACAAATATCCTTTATAAAAAAAAAGTAGTTAGGTTTTTCGGGAGAAATGTTTGCGGTTTTGGATAAGTGTTTTCTTGAGTTGACTGACCATGACCACCTGTCTTTAAACGCTATTTATTATCACTACAGAGGAGCAGTTTACAGAGAGTACATTTTTGTATGGCCGGGCGTAAAATACAATTTACGCTTCCGTCTGTGGGCGTAAAATTGCACTTTACGCTCTAGAGCGAAAAGTAAAAAAAAACGCCCGCATTTATAAATTTATAAAGCAACAATAAAATTAAATATTGTCTCAATTTTTGGTAAAGCAACAATTTATTTATTTATCGTTATATTTAAAGTATACTGATTGCCATGTAAAATATAAAAAAACTGGTAAATTTCCTCCTGTTTATTCTTTTTAATATACATTAATCTTTTTGGTGGTAACATTGGAATTATTTTAGCACCAAATTCAAATTTTAAAACTACGTTTTAACAATTTTGTTGACACCACATGTAATTATTTCTGTGGTATCTTAAACTTGTTTAATCAATGTGACTTAAGCTTGACAGTAACATCAGCAAAAAAAGTCATTAATTTCAGTCGTACAAAAATATTGTTGGCACCTCTGGCGTAAAGCACTTTTACGCCCTCAGCTAATTGTTTTGGCAACTCTTAAAAGCGGACGTAAAAGTGCTATTTTACGCCCTTAGCACAAAAATACCTATTTTGTTGCGAGTTTGTGGTCATTTTTAAAGCGATATTAATACCGTATTCCCTTTAATTTCTAAAGTTTTAAATATCCCCCTATATTATTTGGTATTTATTTCTAAAAACACTATATCCACGTAAAACTACATAAACACCATCAAACAACAACACGCTAAATAGCACTTTAACAAGCATTCTTTTCGGAGGCATGTTCGAAAACAAGCCGTTTGTCTTGCAAAATACGCAATAACTCAACGCAACCGAACGCATCAGTTTTGTATTTGGACTAAATTAAAGAATGCCAGCCGGGGTGAAATGTTTAAAATTAGCAAAATTTAAATGGCATACATTAATGACTTTGGTCATTCGAGCCTGCATACGGCATAGAAGCGTTCGGCTGGTGCGATATGTGTTTGCGAGAAAAAAAGGAATTCTGAAATATACTGGGTGTTGGGAAGGATTTCACCACAAATGTTTTAAAAAAGAAAATTTAAAAATGTTGTATAGTGTGGCCAAAATTGGATATACGGTGTCTTGGACACTATAAAAGATTAAACATTGGTTAAAGAGGAAGAGTTGTGGGGTATTCACTGGCCAATCCAAATACCGTTTTGAGAATGACTTTATCTTTTTTCGTCTAATTACCTTGCAAAGGGTGTTTCTATTTATATTAATTAAGACATTCCTAACTCTGTTTTCTAATTGTTTTGAATAGTTGTGGGGGGTCAAACTCGTATACTTTATTTTTACCATATCTCCAAAAATCAAAATCAAGAGATGTAATATCTGGCGACCTAGCTGGCCAATTTACAAGACCAACCACTTGCGATAACTTTGTTGTTTAACACTTGTGTTGGTAGATTTTAACGTCCGAGGACTATCTGCGGGGCAACCATCCTGTTGAAACCACACATCATTCAGTACTTGTTCTCTACGTACTACAGCTTTTATGGCTGGTGATAAACTTTACTGTAATACC
>JAHBCN010009164.1:35900-54790 GCA_019359885.1 Listronotus oregonensis | reverse complement strand
TGTTTTACATTTTCTATTTCCTCGCTTGTTTAATTATTCAAAAACATTAATTTTTACACCTCCCAAGCACATCATTAAATTTAATTATCTTTAAAGATGAGTGACGATATTATGAGTGATATTTGCTAACTTTGATCACAAAAATAATAAGTAGAAAAGTAGGTTTATATTTTTAAAACAAAAAATTCAAAAACTTTTGATTTGACAGTCCCAAAAACGATCCGCAAAGCGATCCAACGTTTGTACTTTTCGTACCGTCACGAAATTATTTTAAGGCCGCCATGCACCAAAAAACAGTTCAAAAACGATTTCGAAACGCTACCGGATTTCTTGTTGGAACAAACCTAATGTCGCACATGGTTTCGTACCTCGTTTCACTGGGGCAGGGGTTACCGACTTACTTTTATTCGCATTTACGGAAGCATTGATATCTCCGAACTGATTCAAAACGCCCCATTTAAATGAACCATCTATCCGTAGTAGTATTATCTTTGGTTTTACTTATTTCTCTAAATGTGAGAAAAGCAACTTTTAGTTGACAACTTTTAGTTTCCTACAAACAATATTGTTGTCAACTTTGGTGTAAACACGCCTTTACACATTTTTTACTGATATTGGTTTATACATTAAAAAAGAAATACGATTTATGTATCCTCCATTAAATAGTTCGTAAACTGGGAACGAAATAATTTCTGTTGATTTGTGTGGAACACTTGTCATAACCGTCAATAAATCTAACCAAATCCATAGAATTTACGGCATTCCATAAAATGATAATTAAGTAATAAAAACGTTGGGAAGGACGCGTGCTCGCCGCGTTTTGTTTGCGAGCGGGATCTTAATTTCTCGGAGAGTTCGGTATGCCAAGTATTTCCGATTGTGGCGTCAGCAGAACGACGAAAAGTGGCAACAAATAATTTTGCAGTGTTGTCAGATAGGGCATCGGTTGGTTATGTTAGTAAAACAAATATTTTCATGGATATACCAGAATTTTGTTTCATGTTTAAATAATGCGTTAAATGTACAGTTAAAGCACTTTATTCGCGGGGGTATATGTTCCGTAAATATGTCGCGAATACAGAAACTGTTAATATCAGGGTTGGCCTGATTTAAATCAATTGATTAATCAGTTAAAATCATGATTTAAATACATTTTTTTATTAAAATCAAGATTTAAATCAAAGTAAGATAAAAAAAACAACCAGGTATTTACAAGTATTTAATAAAATTTAAACAAATTAACTTATTAAGCTACATTCTTTGTAAAGTAAAACAGATGAATTGCATTTTCATTTTAATATTTAAATAGAAACACTAATTTTCCAGCTTTTTCTTCCCCCAGTTTGTTTCTTAAGTCAGAATGCACCATTCCAAAAGTACTAAAAGCTGAGGTTGAAATTGCACAAAGGTCCTGCTTTTTAAATACGCATGCTTAATGACTATCGTTTGTTTAGAGCGCGAGGTCGTAAACTTACCATAAATGCGATTAGCCATTATACATCTAAAGTTAGGTTATCTATGGTCCAACCAAAGATAATACTACTACGGATAGATGGTTCATTTAAATGGGGCGTTTTGAATCAGTTCGGAGATATCAATGCTTCCGTAAATGCGAATAAAAGTAAGTCGCCCCAGTGAAACGAGGTACGAAACCATGTGCGACATTGCCAATGTCTGTCGCTTATACCTTATTCGGAACACGAAGTAGCGAAAGCGGGCGGCTAAACGGATTGTGTATTTTTTAGTCGCGTTTTATCACGCCAATAGTAAAGGCCTGCCGGCAACACTGTTTAACTTTCGTTCAAGGATAGCGCGAAAATCTCTCGATGGACATCGGCTCGCGTTAGCCAAAGTCCATTAGGGGTATCAAAAATATAGCATTGAATGGTTCATCTTATCCGTAGTAGTATTATCTTTGGTCCAACGTATAACTTATAAAATGGTTTGGTGTTAATGCCTAATCATATCGGTCTTGAAATTTTTGAAGTTTTTGTAGGAGTAACTCTAAATCATCCTTGAAAATATGTTGTATTAGCTTTTTATAGGTCGGAGCGGAAACAAGCCGCGACAAAAATTTTCTCGTTCGGGACGCGCCTCTTGCGAAAGTTATTGTTATCAAGAAGGGGAAATATCCCAATAATTTGTAGTTTTAATTGAGGGAATATAATGTACTGTGACAAATTAATAGTAAAAAGAGAAATTGTTGAATTTAAAAAAAAAAATCAAAAAAAATCATGATTTATTTGTTTTTTTTATTTAAATAGTGATTTTTTATTTTTTTAATAAAAATCAAATTTTGCACAACGCTTGTTAATATGGAATGGTAATTTATATGGGATTATAGGGGATACGTTCCTAGGTGACAAAATAAAAAACAAATATATAAAAAATGAATTTAATTAAAGTTTTTGACTTGAATATTGATTAATTATTATAATCAGGCTTAGGCAATGGTTTAAAGAATTTTGTAATTTTTTCTTGCTTGGCTGTCTTTAAAAGCTTCTTCAATTCAGACTAATATTCAGCAGCGGCATTAGCAATTTGTCTCTTAAAAATTATACTTTGTTCCATAGACGGATCAATTTGTCATTCTTAAACCTTCACTAAGGCTTTTCAAATTAAATATCACCTTTTCCATGCTTGTTGAAGCCTCTTCTTCAATGGGCTGTAAATTTAACATTTCCTTTAAGTCGGTTTCAGTCAAATCTTCATCTTGCGATTCAAGGAACTTCTGAATGTCATTTGATTCTGTTTGAACCCATCTCGTCCTATTCCAATCACAATTCCGGTTATTAGTCCATTTGACGACGCGTTTACAAAGGATATTTGGTTGGATACCTACATATTAGAATCCTTTTTATTAATGTGTATGTACTGATGTACCGATTAGATCCGGAAATAAAAAAATCTTTCGCCGCGAATTTGGGAATTGGGTCGCATTTTTTAATCCGCAAATGAAGGAAGCGTGAATAAGGAGCTTTGACTGTATTTTAGTTTATTTTTCCTTCAACGAATAAAGTCTAGTTATTATTAAATTGCACTGTTTGAATTTTTATTACAATAGAAAGGAGGACAAAAAAAGTTAAGAAAAAAGTACAACGAAAATAATTTAAACATGTGATTAATTTAAACGCAAATACACTAATTATGCTTACATGCCTTCTAATTAATGTTAATAACCTTCTTCTTCTTCCCTGGGAGCCATCTTGATTTACTACCGGAGGCAGCGCAGCCTCATGGGCTTTTTGTGCCTAATCATTCCATCTATTATACTAATCCTTCCACTTGTCTTGTTCCATCTACATGTGTGTATAACCCCGAGACTGGTTGGTTGATATATTCCTGTGGGCTCATTTTCGGTTGCCCAATAATGCCTGTTTTTGTGATTTAACGCTTCACTCTCGCACAGAATATGGTCCCCTCGTCGCAGATTCTGCAACTTGGGTTCCCATTGTATGAGCCTATCTTGTGTAGGTGTCCTCTTAGGTTATTGTGCCCTGATAGTAGCCCTATTGTTATGGGAAGTCTTTTCCTACTTTGTCTGAGTAGTTTTTTTTTCGTTCTTTTGGATGGACTCCTTAGTCCAAAACCTACTTAATTCTAAATTTGAAGTTTTTACTTCCTCGGGAAATTAATGAATAAAAGGAAGGGATGTAAATGTAAATTATGAAAAAACTCAATAAGAAATCTAGTGAATTTTTAAAGATAAAAAAACCAAAACATTTTTTTTTAACAAAAAATAATTCTAAAAAATAAAGTAAATGATGAATAAAATCTTTTCTTTTTTATTAAGGTAAAATTCACACTTAACAAGTCCACCAGAACTAACCAGGACTAACATGTTTGGAGTCCATTTCTTCTCTTCTTCTTCTTCCTGGGAGCCGTCTTTCACTACCGGACGCAGTGTGGAGTCCATTTACCACTATACTGCTTCTCTATTTAAGCAAGTTGCTGGTGAAATCTTTCGCTCTGTTAGTTCCTCCTACCTGAAATCTCAGGAAACAATTTTAAATGGAAATGAAAAAATGCAACTAAAATGGCATGCTGCATCCTATATAACGTCTTTCCAGTTTCGATAAGTTCTTTAACCAATCTCTGCAGTTCTCCGATTTTTCTGTCACCTAGGAAGTTGTCACATACATTTTTAAAAGCAGTCCACTCCCTATTTTATTTTGCCGAAAGTGTAGTTTCAATATTTTCGTTTTTAAAAAGTTCTCGTATTTGCTGCTCGATTAAAATTCTTTTTTAAGTTATTCCTTACTTACACGCGGGCATTTTAGTCTTATAAATGAAGGAAAATCCCTGCTTCTCTGTTTAAAGCTTTTTTTATAGCCCTTAGTTTTATGCGCAGAGGAGTTAAATAAATTTTCTGCTAGTCTACAAGGGCTTATTAAGGACAAAGATGCAATTTTTCATGCTTAGTAACTCAAGATTTGTTTGGAAACCAGACAACACTGTAAGTAGTACGATTACAAATTAATGCATATAGAGCTCGCGGACAAAGATGACTCATCGCACAGTGGTACCAGTCAGACCCAGGTGAAGAACGGACGACCGACCCATAAAAAATAACGAAAGAGAAGAAATAAAAATTAAACTTCTGTTATTTTTAGAAATTAAAAACGCCTACATTTTGGGTTGTTTTTAATTGTAAACGGGGTGGTAACCAATAATATTGTTTTTTTATCATTTTTGAACAATTTTTAACTTAACCTTTAAAATTTTTCGTTAATTTTTAAACAAGAAAATTACAAAAGTTAGATTAAGTGGAAACCTCAGGGGTAGTGATGAAAAATATATATTTGAAAATATTGGAAATATAAAAATAAAAACTACAAAACTTCAAAAACTAAACATTTCATTAAAGCTTATCATAGGTAATAACCAAAATGTCAGATTTGGCCGGATTTTGAGAAACGAATTAAATTTCTAAAGTATTTAAAACCAGGCAAAAAATATCTGGCTCAAAATCTAAGTACGAATGGTATTTGGTAAGACAATTGCTCGAATGAAACAAAGATTTCAGGCGCTTCCCATGACTCTTTCACGCATAGCAGGCGTTATGTTGGCAATTTCTTCCTGGATGTTGTTTTTTAAATTTTAAAGGGTCCTTGGACGGTTCACATAAACACGGGATTTCAAAAACCCCATAAAAAAATCACAAGCGGATAAATCGGGAGATCGTGCCGGCCATTGCAAATCGCCCCAGATCAAAAAAGGAAGTTATGCTGCCGCGCCAGAAATCGGTTTACTCAATGTATCGAGAATGGGGGACGTTACCTACGTGATTTACTCTTCAAAGCTATGTAAAACAAAACTTTTTGTATGTAACGACATTGTAAAAACCAAATTAAAACTTTCTGCTGTAATGCGTTTTATTTAATTATATAAGTATATAATATAAGTTTTGAAAAAAGTGTGTTATGCTGCCACACCCTGTATACAGTGTGTCCCAAATTGGGCCTACATGTATTGGTAACTCGGGAACCATTAAGCTACAGTGTTGGTCTGTTCTTCCACTTTTCTAACCGATGTTGTGGGATCATCTCTAACGCTTTCATTATAATCGCCTCTCTTGCTTCATTATTTTTTGTATAAGTTTTGGGATTCGGTTTCACAAAAGATCCATAGGCTAACAAGTTCCTAACTAATAATCTTAAATGTCTATGGTTAGGTTGATGGCCCTCCGGATGCGTATCATTTGTTTTTTATGAAACGGGCGGCCATTACGCAGTCTAGTCTAAGCCTACTATCAATTAAACAAAAATTATCGTTTTTAGAGCTTAAGCAATCTGAAAACCTAGACTTGTTTTGTAAATATCTTAAAAACAAATAAAGTTAGAAAAATATTTTTACCTAAATTAAATTCTTCTTAAAAAAGTGTTCTAATAATGTAGTAATCTTAAAACCGTAAAATTGGTAGTTTGCGAGCTACAGGCAAAAGTTAAAAATGCACCATTTTGGTTTTTTTTTAATTATCTCAAAAACCATAAAAGATAAATAAAATCTAAAAGCAGATTTAATTTTGCAATTAAATTGTCTAAAACTTTCCTAATTTAACCAACACTGTAGCTCTAATGGTTCCCCAGTTACCAATACATGTAGGCTCAATTTGGGACCCACTGTATAGAAATCTTTGTTTTGATGCATGATTTAAAACGCGTTTTTTATTCAAATTTTTTCGATAGTTCCAAAATTTTCAATATTTCCAATATTTTCGAGATACGTTCGAAAATTTCCAATATTTCCATTTCCATGGAAGTATTTTCATTTACAACACTCAGGGGCAAGCAAAATCAAGTTTGATGTTCTTTTCTTACTTATGTATTTGGGTGCGTGGGGCCCACGTGACCAAAAGTCATCTCTCTCTTGACTCTCATCTAAAAACATTGACAAGTACTGCACCTACATCTCCTATTTTAACTCCCACGAAGACAAAGGTCACCATCGAGAAGGTTATCTTAATAAAAATCAGGTAAAAAATCTACAATAAACTAGCAGCATCTGAAAAATATCGCTCGTAAATAGTTTCGTTTCACCGGAACCCATTATTTTTTAATGTTACAATCGAGTTTTCAGAGTTCGCAGAAGATCTTGACTCATACCTCAGGGAATGCAAGACCGCATGTTGTTCGTGAATGACTTTCGTAGTACATTTGGTTTCATTCATGGTTTCGTATGGCATAACTTGCTATAAAATTTCTTAGATTGTAGTTGCGACATTTAATAGAAAAATCTTTTTGTAAGGATAACCTTCGTAAGCAGTAATTATTTCCTTTTTAGATCAGGAATTTAAGAGAGAGAGAGAGAGAAAGTAGAGAATTAAAAACTGCAGTTAGGATTCATAAGGTTCAATGGTTGACAGATTTTTTCAAGGTTTAGTCTTGATTAATAATATAAAATAAGATAATGTTTAAATAAGTGACTTCTCATGGTTTTTGAGTAGGGGGATGGGGGGGGGGTTAACAGCTATATTCAGAAAGGATTTGGAGCAAACTCGTTTGTGTTTTCTAGGTTTAACTAATAGAATTTTGTACAGGGTTTTTCCGTATATTTTGGAGCACCACCGGAGCTTTTATTTTAAGAGTAAGAAGAAACTTTAAATTACAAGAGTTGAAGTATTTTTACTGAACCGTCAGAATTTGTCATCAGATTAAACAAAAGAGCATCGGAAATGTGTTTACAATACCAGGTTTAGTTTATTAAATAAAACATAAGTTTTTTATTTATTATTTTACGTTAAGAGGTCAAAAAAAGGAAGTTTTAAAAGGGTTTGGAAGCCCAATGCTATGGGCCCCTTCGATCAAAAAATGTCCCGCCCCGATGAAAAAAAACTGTCAGAGTTGGCCCGCCGATTCTGCGCAAAACAAAATTTACAAATATTTAATGTGTTCCTACTTCCCTGATAAATCAGTGGTAGTTAGGGAAACATTATACTTTAATGGGAGCCGAATGGTCTTAGGGGTTTTCAAAGGGGTTTTGGGGGAAAAGGGGGGGCGCGTTGAAACTATATCCGCGCATCGTCAACCGTCGTGTCTCTATTCGTCATTTTCGGTGGTTTTGCCCCAATATTTGCCCTTCTTTATCAAAAAATTGTGATAAGTACATGAAACATCATACAATTTTAAATTTTTTTTAAAAATCTTGTTTTTATTTATTTACAAATAAAAATACAAAACTCCCAAAATATCGACCATTTAAATAGAAGGCTTCTTTCCATATTATATAGATGATATAAAATTCAATTTACAAATAATTTTAAATATTCTATGGTAGTATGTTTAATAACCAACAATTTTGTGAAAAAAAAAAAAAAAAGTAATGCTTAAATTTTAAATTTTTGATGATATCAACTTTATAGATAGAACAAAAATTAGGGAATGGCTCTAACCCTTTATTCTTGGAAAACTCCGGGGGCCCCCCTCTTTCCCCCCCTTTTAGCCTGGAAATTTTTGTTTCACAGATTTTATCAAAATTCCTTTTTTTGTCCTTTTATTTTTGTTTTTGCTTTTTTAACCCAACTTTTTTCTATTTTATATAAATATATATTATATATATATATATATATATATATATATATATATATAATATTTTTAATATTTTATTTTAAAATTTATTTAAAATATTTTTTTTAAAATTAGATTGCCGAAAAAAAAAAAAAATTAAAAAAATTTTCAACATATATATCTTTAAAAGAGAGAAAATTTGGGCCAAAAAATAATAATAATTATACAGGTGTTTCTTAAAAGCTAATTTGGTATTTTTAAACACTTTTTGATGCTCTTTGTTTTATCTGATGACAAATTCTGTTCAGTAAAAATACTTCAACTTTTATAATTTAAAGTTTCTTTTAACTCCTAAAATAAAAGCTCTGCATGGTGGTGCTCCAAAATATACGAAAAAACACTGTACTGCTAAAATAAAATGACGAGCACAAGTATTGCGTAATTTACAGAAACTGTAGTAAGAAGTTTAAAAAAAAATGTAGATTTTTTTTTGTTTTCTTGGATTCAAAATTTGTAAAATAATCTAATCAAGTTAAATAGGTAACTTATTCATTCAATTCTCAACAAAACCCGTCTTTTGGGGGAGAGATAACATAAAATGCTGCTGAGTTATAGAAATTTTATATTTTTTTGTTTTTTTTTTGGGGATTTTTGGAAATTTTTAGGGTTTCATACTCTAAAAGAGAATAACGGAACTTTAAAAACATGTTTTTAATTAAACGGCAGTAAATACTTAAGTTATATTTGGATTATAACAACCTTTTAAAACCGACTTTGCTAATCGGAAAAACAGTTGAGTAACTTAGTGCTTGCTCTCGGTCAATTTATCACCGTCCAGGAGATGATCATTTTTGCTGGTCCGATGCCAAAAAAAACCTTTAACCCATATGACCTTTCCGTTTTTAAAAAGACGCGCATAAATTATGCATCCGCGTTAATATTTCTACTTATTAAAAGGTGGCGCCATAATAGATTTTAAAAAACAAAGAAACCGTGTTAAACGTGTTTGCACGAAACAGTTTTTATTTTGATTGTACGTTGTGTTGTTTCTGGGGAAAATTTAAGTAATTGCAATGAGAAATTTGGGAGGAAGTTTTAAGTTTTTATCATATTTTTAAGTCCAGTATATTTTTTTTTTTTGGTCAAGGGACCAATAAATGTTTTTGGGAACATAACCTAAAATAATAATGTGACATATGTTAATTATTTTTCATAAAATTTATGACTGTTTTTTTAAAAGGTCGGTAGGCTTATTCACTACTTTTTACCTTTTTTTTATTTTTTTCAGTTATTGGAAAAAACCATTAACTTTGGAGAGTTAACGAGGAGCTGAAAATTGTGGGAAATTGATGATATTCCAGAAGAAATTGTTATTTTTCCACCTGAAAATGCCAACGATGACGGATAGGAGAGAATCGGGAGATGAAATGTAGTGGACATAAATAATTTGCCTGGGGCTCAACTACGAGCGAATGCGGAGTCCAGGAAAAACCAACAGAAAACCATTGGGACAGTGATGGAAAAACCCCGTCAGCGTTCGTACAAAGAAACCGAAGTACTCAAATCTTTTGACTATAAAATTGGTTGTGATTTGAAGTAACTACTGATAAATGGATAGATATATCGTATGTATCTAATAATATGTCACCAGCAGCTACGTTTCAATTGTTTTTGATCAAGAAATTATAAACCCATTTGGAATTTTCAAACACTTATGCTCAGCAAAAATCGATCAGGAGATATAACGAGAGAACTTCTTTCCTTTTTTTCGGTGTTTAGTTTGAGTGATGGATGTTTTGGAGAATAGAAACGACAACAACAATAAATTTGGGGTGTGAGCCATTTCCGATAGATTTCCAATATAATGAGCATATTCACTGTAATGATAATATGAAATTGGATAAAAAAGGATAAATATTCAAAGATGAGACTCTTATTTGACTTATTGAATAAAAAAATTTTTCCGAACATGCTCCTATTGAGGAAAACCACAGATAAAATCATTCCCGTATTTTGGCCGCCAGTGGGGAAAAAAGTTTATTAGGGAAACCCATTGTTGGGGGGTTTGGGGGTATGGGTGGGTCCCTACCAAGGGTTTCCCCAAAAAACATTACAACAGATACAAAAAACTTGGGACTTGGCATCCGTAGTGTTACAATATTCTGATGTTTTTAAAAAAATGCCGTATGGACCATTTCATTATTTTTGATAATTATTTTACATCACTTCCTCTTCTGCGAGAATTGAAACTAAGAAATTGAAGGCTACTGGTACCATGAGGGAAAACCGCATTCCAAATTCACCTTATCAAACGGGGGAACAATAAAGAAAAGACTCCCTGGTTATTTTGAATATTGTTGCGCGGATAACGAAATTATCATTTGGGAAATGAATGATAAAATATCGTCAATATAGTTTAACGATTCAACAGTTTTTCCGGTAAAGAGTAAAAGATTTTCTCAGTCGGAGAAAAAACACATTATGTTGATCAACCTCGACTTGTAAAGTCTTTCCCTTTAGAATATGGGCGGCGTAGATCGGGGGGGATCAAAAATTTGAGGAATATAGAGTGACAATAAGGAAAGAAGTGGTATTCCCGTTATTTACTCATTGTATCGATAGGGTGTAAAAAAATATGGCGTCTAAAAACATAATGGCGGAAATCTTGACCAGTTGGAGTTTGACGATCAGTGGCCACAGAAATGTTTGAAACTTACAAAAGGAGCCCCGAAACGGGGCCCCTTTTCGAAGCCATCTAGAAATTCACACGAATTTTCACGTTACGACCGAATCGATCATCTGGTTTTATATTATGAAAATCAGCGGCGATGCGCAGTGTGCCAAGAAGGCAAATTTTCCCTTGTCAAAATTGATGTTGCTTTACATCCCAAAGAATGTTTTGAAAACATCACTCAAACAAAAAAAATAAAATAATATATATTATATTATAGAAATATAAAAATTTTTTAATTATAGTAGTATATAGGCCTACTGTCCTTTAAAAGGGACGCCCTTACAATAGAGGAAAAGCAAAGAATTTTTTATTTTACTTTTATTCGGAACCGATCTAAACAAAAAATCCCTAAAAACTAATGATTTTAAAAAAAAATATTTTCCGACTAAATGGGTTAACTGCCTCCAGCTGAACAGTTTGCACTTTTCGAAGACCGAAATAGAAATAGAAGACAATAATTTTCGACTTGGGGATTTGCAAGAAAATTTATTGAAATCGCTCGACATGTCAGTAAGAAAATAGACGTCATTTACAGAAAAACAATGTTTTATTGTGTTGTGTTGTGAATTAAAAACCAACCAACCTTTTATAATTTTTGCCATAAATTTCACTAGAAGATACTCCTGAAAAAAAAATAACTGCACCAAGATGGTGCACTGCACCAGTACGAAAAATTAATTACATTTTCCCACATAGGGAGAAGACAAAATCTAGAATGGACAGCGAGCTCACCCGACTTAACACCCCTGGATTTTTTGCAAGTTATTGTGAAACTGTTAGTTTAATAGCTTTTACTTTTTAAGCAATTATGTATTACAATAAAAATGTTTTTTAAAAATATACATGGTCATAAAAATATTAGGGGTGTTCATTCTTTTTGCCCTCTCTGTATATTTGGGAGTCGTTTTTGCTTTAAAATATAACTTCTTTGTTTTAAACTAAATTATGTTAGAAATGACTAATATTGCTAATGTTAGAGTTAAAAATGGATTTTGCGGTTGTCTTATTTATATAACGATAGTAATTTTACTGATAAGGCTAAAAAAAGTTCTCTAAAGTGGATAAAACATTATTCCTATCTATAAAAACGTTTTGTTTGTTTAATGTTTTTAGGAATTCGATTTTCTGCGTATCTCAAATTGAAGAACCTTGATGGAATTCCATAAAAAGTTTTTTTTGGGATTTTGTAAGCTCTTATGGAGTCCTTATTATAAAATTATCTATAGACTAAATAAATTTAACGATTTTGTTTTAGTTTTCAACTAATTATAAAAAGGTGTTATGATCGGTGGAAAAAATGTATACGACAATGGGTTTTCCGCAATTCCAGTTTTGGAAGTCAATGTATTCATATGAGTGATCAAAGTTTACGAAGCTTAAAATAGATCTTATATGTATAGTTGGATCAGTATAAGAATGAAAATTCGGTGCTCTTTAAAAAGAAAAAAGAAACACAAAAAGTAGTTAAAAAGCTTTGATTTAAACTGGTGGCCGCCTTTGCGTTTTATATGGATTATTTTTGCAGACACGGCCTATTATAAAAAGCAAAGGCAACCTCCAGTAAAAATTAAAGCTTTTTAGCTACTTTTTTGTTTTCTTTTCAAAGAGCACCGAATTTTCATTCTTATATGATCCAACTATAGGAGAGTGGTCTAAAAAATTATTTTTTCTAAGTCGCCAAAAATAGTGTTCTTCAGTAGCAGTTTCCTTATTATTTAGTTAAAAAACCTACCACCGAAGAAGGTTTTTAGTTTTGAAAAAAAATATCGAAGGATGCTAAATCAGGGAAATAAGGGGGGCGTTTCATCAGTTTATAGTTCATATCTCTCAATTTTTTCATTTCCAAAACACTTTTGTGTGCAGATACATTATTTTGATGTAAAAAAATCATTTTTTTTTCTTCTGTAAACTAGGTCTTTTTTATCCAGCGGAACTTAAAAATTAGAATAGTATTTTTCCAATATAGTTAAAATGTTTGTCTTATCATGTAATTGTTTATATTTATTTATTTGTTACGTGTAGTATTTAAAAAAAATAATTAAGACCATACAATTTTTAAAAATGCAAATTGTCCTATGTCTATGTTATTTTTTAGAATAAATGATTTAAGAAAAATTATATATATATATATATATATATATATATATATATATATATATATATATATATATATATATATATATATATATATATATATATATATATATAATATGATAGATTTTTTTTATAGATAGTATAAATGAAAAACAGACACATTAATTTATTAAATATCGTACGTTGGTTATATATATATATATATATATTGTGTTGTTACTAAAAATAAATACTGAACCCTTTTTATTAAAACTTATCAAAAAAAGAATGAGATTCTCGTTGTATGAAACGAATTTTTTGGACATCCTGTTAATAGGAAGAATACTTGTCTTGTTTTAAAATAAACAAATAAAAAGTTTGAAATATTAAAATTCAAAGACATTTTGAAACACCCGGTATAAAAACAAATTAAGCTTTAAAAAAATCACATGGCGCCATCTTATTGAGTATCAAATAGGCGACTTCCGTTCAAGTACGGTGCCAAATTGATCTATGATCTTTTTAAATATGAATCACAGTTCCGAGTTGCTTAAAATAAGAATCAAAACTGGTAGTAACCAAAACTAATTTCAAGATTGGCCGGGAATCGTAAGTGGCATTTCATACAGTAAAATAAAAACAATTCTCGGAAACAAGTTAATAACTATAATTTGGCAGTAAATCTGTTTAAAATTGTTATTTGTGTTTTTTTTTTCTAATTAGTAAAATCTGTTTATTTTCGTTTGAAAATGAAAAAACAATAACAACTGAAGAAATATGTATTGCATTGGTTCAAAAAGTCAGTAACCAGCAACTGACCAATAGGAAGATTTTTTCTTCATTTGTTTCTGCGGGTGTTGATAAACTGGGTCTCACCAGGTAGCAGATTAAACATCTTTTCCCTATACCCATTTATGACTTCCAGACATCTTCTGGTTTCTGTTGGGCTTTACGGATGGGGTAGTTAATAATAATCATATAAAAATAAAATTAAAAACTTATTGAAATATCCATCATTTATTCCATGTATTTTTTACAATTCAGTCAACCTATAAGTATTTACTTCAACTTACATCTCGTCTAACGACGTTTTGGGGTTAATATGTGGCTGGGGTTCTTAGAAACCAGAATTGTAGGACCATAACACAATATGTGTTATTTTTGGAAAATGAAATTGAAAATTTTATGGAAAATCTTTTACCAGCTCACAACGTTCGTGTTGTAGTTAAATTTCTCCACAATCATAAAAAGCTAACTGGATTGGGACAAATGGTTCTGTTAGGTGGGCATTAAAATCGCCAGACTTAACACCACTAGATTTTTTTTACTGGGCTCATATAAAGCCACTAGAAAACTTTAGAAGACTTAAGGAAAAGGATTACAGTGGCATTTATTATTATTTCTATTGAACAAAGAAAGCACTTTTTAAGAAAAAAAAAAATAAACTTTGGGATATCATATATTCAATTACGTTTTTGGCAATTACGTGTTTTCTAAAGACTTTTCCCTAAACCCTTTTTTTTAAAATAAACACTATATATTATTACATTATTGGATTCCTGAAAACATTTTGCATCTATAGTATCCCATTTGTCAAATTTTCACAGCTTAAAATTATGGGAATTCTACAATGGGGTTTTTTAAGAATTTTTCCCAAGAAATGGTAATTGGGCGGCTCTACCCATTTTTAAAAAAATAGAGATACCACTGTTTTTTTTAAATTTGTTCTATTTTACGGCAGATTTACGAATCTTTACGAAAAAAGGTTTTTTTTTTAAATAAAAGGGCAAATTTTTTGCATCCATTTAAGTTTAGCAATTTCTCCTGATTTGTTTTATATTCTACGCGTAAAGACAAATAATGTAAAAAAAAAAAAAAAATATCAATTTTTGGATTTTTTAAATATTTTTTTAATATTTTTTAAATCAAAAAGATGACATTTAAAAAATTTTTTAATTATTCTGTTTTTGATAAACTTTAAAAAAAATATTTGACACCTCAAAAAAAATTTAATTATGTTGATTTTACATCCCAAAAAAGTGGGGCTGCGATTCTGAAATATTAACCCAGGAATTTTAAAATGTAAAAATATACACGGTGTCTTGTTTACAAATTGAAAAATTGAGGCCGTTTTTCGTGAAACCGGAAGTCACATGACTTGATAAAAACTACAAATTTGACATTATATGTTCTCCCCGAGTCTATAACGTACATGGGATATAACGTACTTCCGTTTATTACGTACACATGTCATTGGTCCCGCAAACATACTCTTGATTTTTACCGGATATAGCGTACCATAAATAATTTTAACTCTGGTTATAACGTTCAATCTTTTCACCCATTCGGTTGCAAATTTCCTGTTGTAAAGTACGAGTGTCCGTTTTTACCGTACAGTGGTTCCCCGCGGCTACCGGGTAATTACCGGATGATGGTTATAACGTTTAATATTTGCAAATTTCCGGTTGTAAGGTACGGGTGTACGTTATTACCGGACAGTGGCTCCACGGCCGTCGGGGAATTACCGGACGGTGGTTCTCCGCGACCGCCGGAGATTTTCAGTAATCGACCGTGGGATTTTCTCTTAAACAGGCGTGGCTTAGATGGCAGTGTTAATTTAATGTTTTTTTCGTTTTATGGACATTATTGCGTTTTTTATAGCGTACCTCCGGTTATAGAGTACTTATTTTTTGATCCCTAAAGGGCTCTTTATAACCGAAGTCTTTGATTTAACTTCTTTTAATGTAAGGAAAGCCACAAATATGGCCCTATTTAGTCCTCGTTGAATGACCCTGTACATGAAAACCCTCTACGTGGGTTGGGTTGACTTTTTTTTAGAAAAATTTACTTATGATACAAATCGCTACAAGTTAAATAAGTAACCTTAACACTAAATATTTTTTTGTTGCCACCTTAAACAATATACTTGTTTTTAAATTTTTTAATAATACCAACTTGCCATAAAAACAACATATAATAATAATATTCCGCCTCATAATATTATTTTATAAATACTAACGTGCACCTACTCCTAGCGAGCCAACGTCGGACATTATGTCTATTTTTGCCCGTTCCCGTGGGCGACGCACCGAAAATTCCCCGCGAAATTGGCAAAACTCTTGCGACCAGTCTTAATAACGAACTTGCCGCGGTTGGAACGCAGTTCTGATCTCGGCAAAACGCTTTTTTTTCGAACGAACGACCAATTTTTTTATCGAAAACTCTGTTACAATTCGGTTCTTCGCGCGAAGGATTCGAATTTTGCCGAACAGGAAATCTCAAACTTCCGATTTAACCCGCTTTCCGAACGCTAATTGGGCTTCTTAAGCCTCGCCGACTGTCTTCTGTCCGCTCAGAAGACTTCAAACGCGCTCTTTCCGAATCAAAAGGCTTTAAACAGTCTTTTGTTATATCACAGACGACCTATCGCCCGTTCAGCCCACTCAGTAGGCCCTGAAATATTCGCTATCCGACGCTTTATCAATAATCACAGCTTACTGGTTCAACTTGCCATTAACGAGTTCTTTTGTTTATCACAGAAGACTCGATTCTCAGTGCTTCATTGCAGTAGGCCACCTAAGCGTCTTTTGTTATCACAAGAGACGTTAATTGTTTTGTACTGTGTGTTTTATCACAGTAGCTGTGTTAATTATCACAAAGACGAACGCGTCGAAGTTGTTTATTGTTATTTTAGTAGACGCGTTGTGATATTTTACCTATTCATATTTTAACGTTGATTTTTCGAAAATTTTCGGAAAATCTGACTATAGATTTTTTCTCATTCGGTTTTTTTTCGGTTGCTTTTAACGTATTTGCTTCTACGGTTTTGTTAGTCGGTACTAATTCAATCAACATGGATTACTTGGACCAAAAGGATATTACTCACTTTTTAGCCCAGGAGCTGCTATATCACCAGGTAAAATTTGTTTTGGTATTATTGAAATAATATTTTCGATTTTTTTGTTCAAAAACTTTTAGCATATCGAATCCCAAAACGCTTTCCTCACTACGGTTTCTCAAATTATTGTTGGTTAAAAAAATAACAACAATGTTATTGCCCTTTTTTTGGCAGCACTGGCCGGCATGTAACACAGCAATTGGTGCACCAAGGATGCAGATGCAGACTTTAATTTTGCGACTTTACGAAAAAGAAAAAACAATAACTGCTGACTTTTTCTAATTTAATCAAACGCTATATACAGTAAAAGTTCTTTATTCGCGGGTTATATGTTTCGTAAAAATGCCGCGGATACAGAAACTGTGAATATGGAATGGTAATTTATATGGGATTATAGGGGATACGTTCCTAGGTGACAAAATAAAAAACAAGTTTATAAAAAAATAAATTTAATTGAAGCTTTTGACCATATTAATAAATTATTATTTTCAGGCTTAGGCAATGGTTTAAAAAAATTGTGTTTTTTCTTGCTTGGCAGTTTTTAAAAGCTCCTTTAATTCAGTCTGATATTCAGCAGTGGCATTAGCAATTTGCCTCTTAAAAATAAGACTTTGTTTTATAGACGAATCAATTTTCATAAAGAAATCACAAAGGTCGTTTGCCATTCTAGAACCTTCACTAAGATTTTTAAAATTAAATGTCACGTTTTTCTTGTTTGTTGAAGCATCTTCTTCAATGGTCTGTAAATTTAATATTTCCTCCAAGTCGGTTTCAGTCAAATCTTCATCTTGCGATTCAAGCAACTTCTGTATGTCACTTGATTCTATCTGTTTGAACTTATCTCGTCCTATTCCATTCGCAATTTCGGCTATTAGTCTATTTGACGACCCGTTTACAAAGGATATTCGGTTGGATATCCTCATATTGGAATCCTTTTTATCAATGTGTACCGATTAGATCCGCGAATAAAGATATCTTTAGCCGCGAATATAGGCTCGCATTTTTTTAAATCCGCGAATAGTAAAAACGCGAATGAAGGAAGCGCGAATAAGCAGCTTTGACTGTACAGGATATTTTCGTTGGTATTATAGGGTATAGGCTAAATGTAACAGATACAAAAAACTAAGACACATGTCCCGTTCTCTTTTTTGATATTTAGTTTAATGACGCAATTAGATCTACGCTTACTAGATTGCTGTTAAAGGTATAGGGTGATTCAAGAAATCTGCCGGTTTTTATCTCCCATAACTCGGTTATTTACGGAGATAAATAAAAACTTTAAATACAAAAGTTTATTTCTTGCATGGGACACCCTATATCTGAGTATCTCAAAAAATAGCATTTTTTCTTGCAATTGCAACAATATATAACACTCATTCTTTTGCTTTGTTCTAATAGCTAAAATACCATCCATTCCCTTTTTGTTCAAATTTGGCGCCAAAAACTGATAAAAATTTTATATAATTTGTTTTTGTTTGTTTCCATTACATTATATATTTTTTGTCTTATAAGTTCTAATGAAAATTTAATTGTTAAGCTTCATTGCCCAAAGTAGAGTAAATAAATCAATAATAATAAAAATTGATAATGTGATTACGAGGTTAAGTTACTTTTTCTTATAATAAAAAAAAATAAGAAGTAAATGGATTTTGATTTAATTAACCTACTATTATTTTCAATTTGTTTTTTTGTCTGATATTCATATTCGCAAAACATTCGCAGAAATTTTGCGAATGCAAATATACAAAAATATGCGAATATTCGCGAATGCGACTGCGAAAATTCGTTACATCACTAGTACATTTACCGGCAGAAACCTGCTACCACAAAATGATTGGACATCGACTATATAAACTATAAGAGATGCCAAAAAATTCATAAAACAAAAAGTAGAGCTTTCTAAATTGTCTATATAAGAAATTAAATAAAATAAACGTTTTTGATGGGATAAATAATGGTGAAAAAATTTTTGGGGGTTTTTTTTAAATTTGAAATCTTTATTTTATTTAAATTTTAATCCCAAAATTTTAAAAATTTAGAAAAAAATACAAAAATATTAAAAAAAAAGTTTTAAAAATTTTTCCTAAAAATTCGTTTTTTATTATAACTCGAAAATATTCATTTAGACAAAATTTATAACTTAAATTAAAGGCTTGTAAAAAAACATAATTAAGTCCTA
>JAHBCN010009164.1:0-35883 GCA_019359885.1 Listronotus oregonensis | reverse complement strand
TTTCACCAAAAAAATCTATCGCAATTAACACAAAAAAAACTTAATATTCACAGAAAACGGCTTGAACCTTTAAAATCTGTTCATTATATTGTTTGAGAATAACACCTCATAGTCTTTTTGAATCAATGCAATACATTTTTTGTTTAGGTATTTTTATCAAACAAAAATTAATAGATTAAAGTAGTTTACTTCGTAAATAAACAAATAATATGGCACTTATTCACTGATTGAAAATCAAAAGCGATTCAATACGTGGATTAGCTCCGCTTGGTATTTTATTACTCCCATTTCATCCGAGATGTAATATTGGAACTTAGCCACAGTCGCCTCTGTCGATCAGGCGTTGTGAATACGTGTGGTTGGCCACTTGTGACGTAGACTTGAATTTTAAATGCTTGCAATTCTGTTATAGAATTTCGTATAAAAAAATATGTGCTATTAGTATTATGTCTTTTTAAGGCTTTTTTTAAATTATATTTTTTTTGTTACAGTTTATAGCCCTAGAAGGTCTAAATTCGGGCGTGCCGACCAGGACCACACCTACGCTTACCCCCACCACACTCAGGAATATAGAGCAGACGTTTATAGAGTTACAGTCTAAGCCGGAGCGTCACGAAAACGAAGCAGGCTTTGTACCTCCAATGGTACATTCAATTGGTAAGTACTAAAATTAGATTAAAAATACCCATATCTACTTTATTTCCGGATAAGGTATCGAGTTCCATTGAAAAGTCATTTCGAGCTGTATTTTCTTTGTTTTTGATATACTATGGCGGGGGCATTAAACCCCCGACGGAATTTGAACCCGGGTTTTTCGGGATCATTAATTTTTAGTCCCGTGACCCGGGGGATTGATCGGGGATTCCACCAAAATTAATTATGGGGAAAATTTTTTTTTCCTATAAATAACTAAGAAACCCCCTTTTTTAAAAAAACCTTTTTTTAGGTAACAACATAACACATAACATAACCTAATACAAAAAAAAAAACGTCGTTTTTTATCCTGGTTTAAAGGAACAAAAAAAATTTTAAAGTTTAAAAAGAAATTTTCAAAAAAAAAAAAGTTTAAAATCAAATTTGTTTTTTAAAAAATGTCTTAAGAAGACGATTTTTATCTAGTGTGTTGTCACTTAAACTAGACCTTATTTTATTGCATAAGATACCAGCTATTGAAAAGGTCCTTTCAGATTCGACGCTGGTAGGAGGAATCGTCATTAAATATCATATGCCAACTGCAAAAAAAAACCCTTTTGTTCAGAACTGTTTTCAAAGAATTCCTTTTCCCCGGAATATAATTTGTGATATGTTCATATATTATGATATATCTCTTGAGGTTTTAAACATGCGTTTTTTTTTTCCGAGCATCTCTCAATTTTTCTTTAAAAACCCTTTTTTTTCCCACCCTTTTTTTTTTTTTAATTAAATTGGAAGGGGCACGTCATCTTCATCTTTATTCGCTTCTTCAAGCAAATCAACATTTTCCACTTTTTTGGGATGAACTAGTAGAGTTTACATATTTTTTAGTATTTAGGATATTTCTTTTTTAAATTTTTCCCCCTTTTAAAATTTACACATCATTGCCGACTGGGGTTATTTTGGGCAGCGTGATTGTACTTTTTTTTTAAACACTTTTTTTACAATATAAAAAAAATAATAAGAAAATTAATCCCGAAAACCCGGGGCCCGTGGACGATAATCCCGGGGGTTTTGGGGCTGAAAAATTTAATCCCGGGGGCCCGGAAACCGGGATCCCGGGATTGAATGCCCTAACTATGGCGCAGGAATACCGTCGTTTCATTAAAAAAACACAACACACAGTTTTATAGTTTAAGAACATTTAATTATTCAATATATTCTCCCTGAAGTGCGTTGAGGATATGGAAGACTGTGGAAATACACTTATATGGCTGCTATTACCTCTTCGTTTGATGAAAATAGTTTTCCACCCATGAATCTTTTAATATGTAAGAACAGCCAGAAGTTGAAGGGTGCTAAATCTGGCGAATAGGATGGACTTTGCAACAATTCGTACTCTTATTAATTTTAATTTCGCTATGGTTTTATTGAGCTGTGTAAAATGGTGTGTAATCTTGGTGAAAAATATATTTTACTTCTGTAAACCAGATTTTTTCTTAAACATTTTTACTTCCAGCTGGTCCAAAAGTTTGTCTGAGTTTGTAGTTCCACTTTAAAGGTGATACATGAGCAAAAAATTTTCCCGCTTTAAAAAACTGTTTTTACCTTTTTGGGGGAAATTTTTGATCCAAATCACTTTTGAGCCCCCAAAAAATATTTGCAAATCCTTTTTTTAAAAGATCCAGATTTTGTATTTTCACCTAATAAAAATTTTTCCCGCAAGTTTTTTTTTTAAATTGAAACAAATGGAAAAAGATAAGAAATCTGGTAAATAAGGTGCCTAGAAACCTCGAAACCGATGAATTGTTCCAGAAATTAGCGTTTGGGCAGGGGGATTGTCCTCGTAAAAATTTTTTTAGCAAACCGGGACGTTTTTGGGAATATTTTGGTTCAATGGTCAAATTATGCTTTTTCTTTTTGATCTAAAAATAACCTTTGGACCAAATAAATTTTGCCAAATTTCGAGAAGAATTGCCACTTTTGGAATTTCACCCTCCTGTCCATTTTGATTGTTGTTTTCCCGCTTTAGTAGTGGATCTAAGTTTCATCGACAGTAACAAATCGGCGAAGAAACTTAGTTGGAAAATGCTTAAACAATGTCAAAACACTCAGCTTCAGCTATCTAAAAAAACTTTATCCGGCCATTATTCAAAACGATTTAATAAACTGAGTCCTTAATACACTTTTTAATTGATCATAAATTTATTTTGGTACTAATTAAAAATAAGAATTTTATCCCTCTACGATATTTAATTTTTTGCTCTGTATGAGTTGACAGATTTACTCAAAATTTCACCATATGTGTTCATAAAAAAGTACTATCATTTTTAGAAGAGTAAAACGACAACCCTTCTAGAGGCATCTCTTATCGAACAACTATATTGCACTTGGTATTTTAATGATGAAACGAACTTACGTCAAATTCCTAAATAAGTAACCAAAACCTTTTTTTCCTAGGTAATAATCAGTACATCTCCGCCTCCGACGCCACGGATCTCTACGTGAACCCCTCGTCCAAATCGCCATCGATTTGGCAGAGCAGTCTTTCGCAGTCCAGTTCGGACTCGAACCCGAGTTCGACGCCTCCATTAACTTCAAAAACGAATTTAATTAACAATACAACTCAGGGAACTACTCGAAGAAATATGGGTGGCAGGTATGTAATCATTATAAAAGTAGAGGGCGTATTTGGCAATCTTCTTCTGAGGTCCTTCCATCTGATGAGATGGAAGGACCTCAGAAGAAGCTTGCCACTCGTGCTAGCGAAACTTCAGGTAGAAATTCCAACCAACGACGGCCTTTAGGCCCGACTAGAAATTCTTTTTAGTTTAAAACACACACACAATAATAATTTTGTAAATATTTTTTATTTTAGAAAACCTATGAAAAATCTTGATATGTCTCCAGAAGAAGAAGAACGAAGGCGAGTTCGAAGGGAAAGAAACAAAGCTGCTGCAGCAAGATGTAGGAAGAGAAGAGTAGACCACACAAATTCCCTTATTAAGGTAATATATATTTATAAATATACAGGGTTCCCATAATAAATTACTTATTTTTGATATTGAAATAAATTCTTCTATATTATGAGATAAGTCAGTACGTTTTTTTTTATATTATTATCTCCTATGACCTTTGGGATTTGAATTAACATATTATTAATCGAGTAGGCACCTGTCACAAAACTAGGAAAAATTGATTATTATAAAAGGTCATTTTTGTCGTAACCTCTGGAGTGCCTCAGGGTGGCCACTGTGCCCCTATGTTGTTTAACTTGTTTCTTTGTGATATTGAAAATTACATTGGGGACTGTGATTATTTGCTTTATGCTGACGATTTGAAACTGTTTCGAATTGTTGATGACTACCGAGACTCTAGAATACTTCAAGAGTCTTTAAATTCTTTTGCAGGATGGTCTGAGCTTAATGGATTATCCCTAAACCCTGCTAAGTGCTCTTCTATAAGCTTTTTCAAACACAACAAAAAGTATGAGGCGACGGCTTATAAAATTAGGGATCAAGAACTAAGTGCTGTGAATTCAGTTCGGGACTTGGGGATTTATTTCGACTCTGAAATCTCTTTTAGGAACCTTTGAGGTACATAACAGGTAAAGCTTATCGAATGTTGGGCTTCATTTTCAGAGTTGGTGGCGATCTGTCTGTGAGCTCACTTCGTTTGCTGTATGTCTCTTTTGTGAGATCCCATTTGGAATATGCTTCGGTTGTTTGGTCACCATTTTACAACATCTATAAGGACAAACTTGAGAGAGTTCAACGAAAGTTTATAAAATACTGTGCTATAAACTTCATAGGACAGATAGAGTTGAAGATGTCCAACTGTACCTTAATCTTCCATCACTTGAGGACAGAAGAAGATTTTCCGACTTGTACTTCATTTATAAATTAATTAACGGTCATATTGACTGTCCCCAACTTCTTAGTCAAATCTCTCTTAAGGTACCACAGCGAACTCTTAGAAAGAATGAAGTTTTCTCTATGCCTGTCCATAGAACTAATTATGGGAGTCATTCTCCTCTCAACCGTGGCCTTGCGCTACTGAATGCTCACCCTGAGGTTGATCCTTTCGGAGGCTCATTTGTTAGATACCGTAACAGTATTTTACATTCCAGGTGGTGATGTTACTCTGCTGGGACATATACTTAGTTAATTTATTATTGCTAAATAGTTATAGCTGTTATCTTATTTCAAGAATGTAAATTTATAAATGGGGCATCCCGTATATTATTTAAAATAAAATAAAATAAAGCATCATTAGGTTTGAACACATAATATGTTCAGTTTTAATTCTTATGGACTATTCAGTTCAAAAACAAGTTTTTTGCATAAAAACATAAAGAGTAACTTAATAGAAGAAGATAAAGTGACAACACATACCGCTAAAAACTCTAAAAGAGTTTTGCGAAAAGTCTTTAATGGCCGACTTATTTCACTATTTGGGGATTCAAATTGGCTTATAAGGTCCCCGGACTTAACTGCACCAGACTTTTTTCTGTGGGGCTATTTAAAGTCAAGGTTTTTGCAACTCGTCCAGAAAACATCCAAGATCTTAAAGTCCGAGTTCCTGAAGAGGCCCGGTGAATAGATCAGGTTTTCCTTCATCGTGTCATAAATCATTTCTTGTCAAATTTTAAAAAATGCATTGAAGTTAATGGCACTTACTTAAAAGACGTAATTTTTAAAAGTTTGGATAAGTCTATGTTATAGTAAATCCTAAAGAGTGAATTGTAATTAAGTGTAATAAAGGTTAGTTTTATTTAGTTTTAACACTTTTACTAAGCAATTAAAATGGGTAGTCTATTATGGGGAACCCTGTATATTAGTCAAAATGACTATTCTAGTAAATAAACTCCGCTTTTACTTAAAAATTCTTTTTGAGAAAACAAAATCATGTCCATTTTCTAAATTTTAAAACAAATAATATTGTTGCCCTTCCCTTGCCCTTCTGCAAGCTTCAATTCATGCTATCATTTTGTTATTTAATTGTAAATATTATCCTGATGAGTTTTTATTCGTTTTTTACGCTGATCTCACAAATTTTCTATAGGACTTAGATCTGGTGAACACATAGGCCATTCCAGAATAACCATAGAAATTTTTCATCATTTTGTTGTGTAAATTATAACACTTAATAATCTGTTTTTTTTTTCAGGAAGTGGAAGAACAAGAACAAAAACGACAAAAACTCATCGACGAGCAACACCAACTGAAACAGATCAAAGAACAACTGGAATACCTCCTCGATAGCCATCAGGCCTCCTCCATGTGCCGCAAACAGACCGCTAGTCCTCCAGACGTCAAACCGTTTGACCACATTTACTACGACAAAACCCACGAAAGAGTAAAAACGGAGGTTATAGAACACATAGCGCCCATGGATGATATATTTTTGTTACCGTCACCTACCAAAAAGGTATGTACAACAAATATTAAAATAGGGTATACAGGGTGTAATAGAAGATAGATGTTCACGATTTTAATGGGCGATAGTGAGCTCAAAACAAGTCAAAAACATATGGGTTTAAACTTTGAAAAGCCATATTTCGAAAACAATTAACTTTTAATTGTTTTCGAAATATGGCTTTTCAAAGTTTAAAAAATTTGGCAACACCCAAGGAAGTTTAAAGGTGTATGGAAGCCCAATACTGTAGAACAAAATTGTCCAGGCGTGCAGGGCAGCAGGAATAGGGGATTGGCCCCGCGGAGTTTGCGCAATGAATAGTAGGTCAGGGCCGGACTTCCATAATTCTTTGTTACTATCCATAAAGTTGACATCATCAAATGTCAAATTCAAACATTCACTGTTTTTTTATTTTTTGCACAAAATTGTTGGTTATTTAACGATACTACTATAGACTATTTAAAATTATTGTGTAATATTGGATTTTATATCATCTGATATAATATGGAAAGAATAGATGGCGCCACTGTACAGCCTTCTATTTAAATGGTCGATATTTTTGGGAGTTTGTATTTTTACCAAAAATCTTTGTAAATAAATAAAAACACGATTTTTTAAAATAAATTTCAAACATTGTATGATAGTTTCATGTACTTATCACCAATTTTGTGATAAAAGAAGGGCAAGATAGTGTAAATGAGTTTAACCTAATCCTAAGATTCTGGTTGTTCATTAAAAAGTGAAAATTTTTATAACTGCTTTTTAGGCATATACTTTTCACTAATAACAAACATCATGAGACAGAATAACAGTGGTTAAAAATGTTTGGTAACCTTTGGTACCTGAGTATCCATTGTAACAGTATCCGTTAAATATTATGTGTCTACAGTATGTCGAGCTTACAAAGTTGATAATGTAAGATTAAAAAACCAAAAATCTAATTTCTTTTTAAACAAATGGTCTCGAAAGTTGCCTTCTTTCCGATTTTGATCAAATTTGGTATACAGTGTTTTTTTTGGGCGCTGATTACGAATCTGAAAAAATATTTTTTTGGCAACGTTTCGTTTTCGAGATATTCATCATCAAGATGAAAATTAAACTAACCTCATTTTCACTATATTCTCCCTTCTTTTTGTACACAATTCTTGATTTTTACACTAAAGTGGCACACAATATTTTATAAACACCTTTTAAACCCTTGTATTTTTATTTATTTTACACCTTTTTTCCATTAAATTGCGAACTTTAAAGTTCAAAGGCAGCAGCCATATTTGCTTAGAAAATAACAGTGTATACATGGTTGCGGCCATGTTGGGCGTGTGAAAGTGGATGTTTGCAATTAAATGGAAAAAAGGTGTAAAATAAATATAAAAACAAGTTTTTAAAAGGTGTTTGTGAAATATTGTGTGCCAATTTAGTGTAAAAATCAAGAATTTTGTGCAAAAAAAGAGGAATAGTGTAAATAAAGTTGGTTTGATTTTCAACTGATGATGAATATCTCGAAAACGAAACGTTGCCGAATTTTTTTCAGATTCGTAATCAGCGCCCCAAAAAACCCATGTATACCAAATTTGGTCAAAATCGGAGAGGAGGCAACTTTCGAGACAATTACCCAACAAATACAGAAAAAGCAAAAAGGAACTTTAACATAAAATTGTACTTTCTTTCATTCAATTAGAGGGACCTGTATATATTAAAATTTGCCTGGTCAGCCCAGTTATTAATAATTTTGATCCTTTAAAAGAATGTACTAAATTATTAAATGAAATAAAAGTACCTAAATGTAAACCTTATTTCTTTTTAATAATCCACAGAAATACACAAACATTGTGGAAATCATCTAAAAGATAGTTAAGATTGTCTTACTTTTCTCACTGCTATTTCCTATGAAATTTTCATTTTCTATTATTCATAATTGATATATTATTATTTATTCGGTTACCTAACGTTACGTCTCATAAGAAGCACCTAATTTAGATATAAGAAATACTTACATAAAGTAAAAAATGCCGGGTATGTTACCCTTGGATTTGCAAGACAAAACCATACAACCTCTAGTCATTTTGTTACGATATTATAAGAAACAAACAATAAACACAAAATTATGGTCACAATTTAATAAACACTAATCACTAAAATAAGAAAGTTTTTATCAATCCAAAAAACGGTACTCCGGCTCTCATAAAAGTATAATGTATTACACACTTAATTTTGTTATTGTGCAGAATCGGCGGGGCCAACTCTGACAGTTATTTTCATACTGGGCTGGACATTTTTTGATCGAATGGGCCATAGCATTGGGCTTCCATACACCTTTAAACTTCCTTGGCAACACCTCGCCGGCTCATCGCAGCGAGTCGAACGTTTTTTGCTAGGTTTTACATATTTACACTTTTTTAAAGAGATGTTTGTTTACATACAAATAATAAAAATTACTTCTTGCAATTTATTTGATATTTAATTTGGAATTAAATTTAAGTAAAACAATAAATTATTGTTTCCCAATTTAAAAACAGACAAAAATATCGCGGCCGGTGGTCACAATGTACCGGGTGGCCAAATAAGCGAGGTAAGCGGCTGTATCTCAGAAAATGTTTATCGCACAGCGTTGGGGAAAAATATTTTCAGTAAAAGTGGTCAATAGAAATAGCTGGAAAATTATTTTCAAGTTTCTGAAATGGCCGCTAGGTGGCGTACCTGCAATCTTGAATCCAAAAAAGTGATGTTTCTGAATTTTGCTATATTAACCTAACAAAAAACCTGATTTTTAAAGTCGAGGATAATTTAAACCTCCTTTTATAGAGAATTTTTGCTGTATCTCTGAAAATAAAGTGGTGGGTGGTATTTAAAGGTTTCCGTAAAAAACACCCTGTATCTTCAAACGGCTAAGCCGATTTTAACAAGCTTAGGCTAGTTGACAAGAGCTTTTCTTGAGCTATTAATGTTATATTATTTGAAGTTTGGTTAGTGTCACATGTCGCCGCTAGAGGTGCTTTTTTCGAAATTCTGACAAAAATGATTAATTTTCCCAAAAAATTAAATGCTTTGTATGATTTTTTTTATAGAAAAGCAGCTAAATAATGCCTAAACAAGCTTGCGAAAATCATATCTCGATATCTTATTCCTTACCTAAAATTTAGGCCAAAGAAAATTTTATACGTCAATATCTCAAAAAATATAAAACTACTAGAAATTTTATAGGACATTAATTATGTATTTTTACGGAACCTGTAAATTAGGTTATATAGTCTTTTCGTTAAATGCAATACTTTACGAGTTATAATAAAAAAATCGAATTCCAGGGGTATACCTTAAAAAAATGCTGAAAATTCGATTTATTGATTATAATTCGTAAAGTATTACATTTAGGCAAAAATATTATATAAACTAATTTAAAGGTTTTGTAAAAATACATAATTTATGTCATAAAAAATTTCTTGTAGCTTTTTTAGTTTTCGAGATATTGACGGATAAAATTTTCTTTGACCTAAATTTTAGATAATGAACAGGATATCAAGATATGGTTTTCGCAGGCTTGTTTAGGCATTATTTAGCTACTTTTTTATGAAAAAAAATCATACCAATGCATTTAATTAAAGCCCTCTAGCGGCGACATATGAAACTAACAAAACTTTAAATAATATAACATTTATAGCCCAAGAAAACCTCTTGTCAACTAGCCTAAGCTCGTTAAAATCGGCTTAGCCGTTTTGAAGATACAGGGTGTTTTTTACGGAAACCTTTAAATACCACTCACCACTTTATTGTCAGAGATACAGCAAACATTGTCTATAAAAAAAGGTTCAAATTATCCTCGACTTTAAAAATCAGGTATTTTTTTTTTAGGTTAATATAGCAAAATTCACAGAAACATCACTGACTTAGATTCAAGATTGCAGTTACGCCCCCTAGCGGCCATTTCAGAAACTTAAAAATAATTTCCAGCTATTTCTCTTGATCACTTTTACGAAAAATATTTTTCCCCTAGCTTATTTGGCCTCCCAGTACAACTGACTTAAATGTACGCACGAGGCTTCTTCTGGTTAGCACTGTTGCCAATTGTTTTCTAAATTTCGAACTGGGGAAAAAATGTTTGTTTTTAATTTAAAACCGAGTTTATTTTATTAGCAAATGAATCTACTCATAAACAATTAAGACAAAAGTTTTTAAATGTTAAGCTTTTCAGAAATAATTGCTTTGAAAGATTGTAACTTTGATATGGTTTAGAAAAAAATCTGTTTTGACACCTATGTTTTGTCTTGTTGTGAGCTCCACTATTTTTGGTACTTTGCTTGAGAAGAATTTTCTCTTGAACTCTTTTTTAATTTAATTACAGTTGATCCAATTTCTTTAACGTTTCTTTTTTTGGTTTTCAGGTTATGTTAAGCTCAACAGTTCCAATCTCAAAACCTTCCCGCCCCAACAGCCTCAACGTTGCTACTACAGCCCCTTCGACCAGAAGCAACGAGATCGCAGGGATACCGATTTCAACGCCATCCACCGGCATGATCTTTAACTTCGAATCTCTGATGGGAGGGGGCACGGGGCTCACTCCTGTCAATGCCCCTCTGATCCCTTCATGCAGTTCACAACAGAGATATGTCCCTACGAGTGTTGCTGACATAAGTTCGCCCGATGCACAGATGCCACCAAAACTTGTTAGTTTATAATAGGAGATTTGACTGTGATCGTTTTGTGTAGTTTCGACGTTTGTGTAGTACAGTCTGGAAGATCTCACCGTTTTTATAACAGTTTTTGTCAGTTATCGATGTTTTTTGGTTTAAAGTTATAACCCAATTTTTTTCTTAATATATATATATATATATATATATATATATATATATATATATATATATATATATATATATATATATATATATATATATATATATATATATATATATTAACCAAATTTTGAAAACTGATATTTTTGGAACACTCGCAGCAAAAAATATGTTAATTTTTGGGATTCTAGCCCAACATTGTCAAGATATGTAAAAATATCACAAACGTTGTCAAGACTGTGATTAGAGTAGTCAAAACTACGCAAAAGTATCACGAAAATTGTCATTTTGATGCCAATTAAATTTGTTTGTTGTTGATACTAGCTCAGTTTTTGATACTGTATACCGTTTTTTGAAAACTTTTGCAGAATTTTGTATTGTTAGGGTATGTTTTTACTCACTGGCGTAGCAAGGATTTTTTCTTGGGGGTGCGCAGGCCAGAAAACAGTCAATAAAGAAAATTGACCTAATAAATTTATAGATGCGCCTTCTAACTTCACAACAGGCCGGAAATATCTTGACTAAACAGTTCAAAAATACTAATCATATATTTGGTTTTCTTAAATGCACCTTTGCACCCTTCTGGCTACGCCAATGTTTTTACCATAGTTGTTTAAGAATAACCACTCGATAATGTGACAGGTATTTGACAGAATTTTTCTTTGTAACATTGTCTTTAGTCTGTATTAATTTAAAAAATTGCTTGAGCCATTTAATTTGGAAATTTTAATTTTGAAAAAATGGCTGTGGTATTATTAGATTGTCTTTTGACTTGGACAGTTAAGCGATGTCAGATTTCTGTCACCGAACAAACCAAAAACTTTTACTAGTAAAACGAACCATTCGAAGTGTCATCTAGTTGTAATAAATCAAGTATTTATTTAATAATTATTATTAAAAATAGTCATAGATGTATTTTACCTTCATAAAATGCAAAAAATTTGAAAATAACTGAAGGGGTAGTTTTCTGCCTTTTGTGTCTTCAGAAAAAATAATTTAGATGCAATATTGTGAAAACGGTGGCAACCTGCTTTTTTCTGTGGTGGGGGCAACAATATTAATTATAAATCAGAACGTTTTTTAACGCCCCTTTTGTTATGCCACTGCTTTTTTAATTGATAAAAATACGCTCAAAATATATATGCTATTTTTGCTATTGTATATTTCAAATTTTTTTGCAAACCAAGAAAATGCCTTTTTTTGATAATCATCTTTATTGTAAAATAAACTCTTCACTAAATTGTAAAACGAATGAGAAACACTTATTCCATCCAACCATTTTTTATAACTTAGTTTGTAAGATTTAACAGAAATTAAAAATTTTGAAAAAAAAAATAAATTGGGGGGCGAGCTTTTTTAATCTCTCCCTCATATATATGTAAAATATTTTAAGTCTCAAAAGTGTATACGGTTTAAAAAATAATGCTAAGGTCGGTATATCCACTCTCCGTTAAACTTAACCTTGGATTAGTTAACCTAGAGATAAATATAAATACCTTTAGAATTATTTTTAAACCTATACATTTTTGTGATGTATTTGAAAGCGAATTTGTGTTACTAAATATAAGTATATTATATATTTAATATATTTCAGAAAAAAGTACTTTATATTGAAAAAATATAGCAATATTTGAGGTTACAATATTTGTAATCAAACAGTTTTTATAGAGTTATATGTAGTTTTGTCAAATTTTTGTATTTATTTTACGCAATGCTAATATTAAGGAAAATAAATTTATCTTTTCAAATTATAAAGTGTTTTTTTTTAATTCACTCCTAATGAAGTTTTCCATAATGTAAAAAAAATATGTTAATCACAGTTACACCCAAGCGCACTTGGTCAACTACGGATCGGTTCTAAAAAATATGATTGAGATTTGGTAAAATGATACATGGTTGCAATTGTTTAAAGTAGGTAGGTAGGTTTAAAGTGAGTGGGTATAACACCCTTCCACCGCGACCGATCGGTCTATTGTGTTTCACACCTTTTTATATTTCTCCCACCAGGTCCAGACTCCTAATAAATCTGATGATCCTTCACCTCCCCCGGCAACAAGGTGTCATTGCCGAGGATTGCGAATCTTAGTCGTGCTATTGCTGGGCACGAGCATAGTATGTGTTCTGCCGATTCATCTCCCTCCATGCACATGCGGCATTCGCGTCTCCGCTAGGCCGATCTTGTCTTGTGGTGTTTTAATCTGAGTGTCCGTACAGTCCCACTAGAGTTTAAGTTACCTGATTGCTCCAGTAGTTTGACAGTACATTGTTGGTTCGGGGGCTTATAAGGCCTCGAGTGTTGAGACCCGGAAGTCCATGCAGTACGAAGATTTTCTCTTGTGTCCAAGCTATATGAACTGCTGCCGTTCCATAAGATATACCGATGACCGGTTCCGCCCTGTGAATTTTGTCTCCGCCCCCTTTGGCAAGAGGTCTGCGGATTCATTACTCTAGGCCGGTGTGTCCAGGTATCCACAGTAGTGTAACCTATTGTTTGCCCATTGTCGCTTGTTCAGTTTGATCCGGCTTGATAAGAGCGCTCTTCGGAATATTAGTGTGCATGCCGACACCGCGATCAGCACACATCTCAATAGAAACCTCGCGAAATAGGCGAGAGTGCCCAGGCTAAAGAAAAACTCTGCCCTCGGCCTCTGTCCATATATTCCAACTCCAACACCGTCTCTGGTTTTGGAGCCATCGGTGTACCAACAGATGTCAGCCCGGAGCAGGTCGGTCGTTTTTTGACTCCAGTCCTCCCTTTGTGGGTAGACTACACTGTAGGGCCGGTTGTAATTGGTTGCTGTAGGCATTATCTCTGAGGGCATTCCCAGTCTGTCACAGGTCAGGACATTCCTGAGGAGACTGGTGCTCTCCATATGACACGCCTGCGGTTTGTTACTGACCGCTTGATAGAGTCTGTATGTTGCCCACCTTGCCTCTCTCTCCAAGTAGATATGCAGAGGAGGCAGTCCTAGGAGGGCTTCCATGGTCGCCGTTTGTGTCGAGCGCGACGCGCTCGTGATCATTAGGCAGGCCTGTCTCTGTAGGCTAGATAGCTTTGCTTGCGCCACCATGCCACAGAGCCATACGTGATCATTGGTCTTATGACTGTCACGTATAGCCAGTACATCTGTTTTGGTTGCATGCCCCAGGATTTGCCACAGATCCTGGGGCATGTCCAGAAAGATAGGGTCGCCTTACGGATGACTTTTTCCAGATGCGAATTCCAGCTAAGAGTGCTATCTAGGATCAACCCCAGATATTTAGCTTCTTTCGCAAATGGTATTGTTTCACCTTGCAGAGTTGGTGGTCTCAAGTTAACCAGGTTTCTCTTTCGGGTGAAGGGGACAATAACCATTTTTTGAGGGTTTATTGTTATTTTTTCCCTTTGACACCAGCTTTGTGTGGTGTTTAGTACTTCTTGAAGGATGTTCGAAATCATCTCTTCAGAGTTACCTTTAATTAGGATGACTAGATCATCTGCATATGCTTGCAGATCGATCTCCCAGAGAGAGAGTAGAAGTAGAGGGTGTCCCATTTTCGACACTTATAGGGTATCTCCGTAACTGTTAGTGCTATAATAATATGAGCGTCATGTGCTCTTTTTGGGTAAAACTTAAAATGGTACTATCAAAATTTGAAAATTTTTGCTCGCTTAATTGACACATAGGGGAAAATTAAAAAATTGTCGATTTCAGAATGACCCTATATTTTCTTAATTAAAAGAGATACAGAAGAATGTTTTATGCAAAAGTGTCTTTATAATGATTGCTGAATATGCTGTCGTCTTCAGAATAAGTATACGGGATCGGGTAAAAAAGTTTTCAGGAATAACATTTTTTAAATGGAACATCATGTATATTTTAATCTAAAGATACCATATTAAATTCTCTATCAAAAATTTAGCACACCATGGATGATGCTGGCTTTCTATGCAATTTATTTAAACTTTATTACTTAGTATACTATGAAACAAAAGCTAATATCGTAGAAATGAAACTATGTTGACATTCTAGTTGTTATAAACATTTAACTTTAATTTCATTTTTACATGTTAAAAGTTACAAAACTGGCCAAGGGACAGAGACTTGCTTGCTTAGCTATAACAGGAACAATTAAAACAACCCAAACAGCAGCCATGAAGTGTCTCTTAGACCTTCCACCACTTAACCTCATAGGTAGGTAGGTAGGTAGGTTTAAAGTGAGTGGACTTTTTACGCCCTCCACTGCGACCGCTCGGTCTATTGTGGCTCACAGCTTTATATTTCTCCCAATAGGATCGGTTTTCTAATGAATCCGATACCAGATTGGGAGAGAGTTCTTACATCTCTTCTACAATGTGTTCTGATGTGTTCTGGTGTCCCTGTCTCCTGGAGAGTATGACGAGCAGACGATTAGATCCATCATGCCCTCCTCTCCCGGTCTAGTGACGTGGGTAGCTACCAGGTCCTTGTTACAGGAACCAGATGTTCTTTCTGAGGCCGCATTTCCGGTCTTATCCTATGAAAACGGTCCTATCCGCTTTCTGTTTAAAGCCAGGGAACCCTTTTTCCTTTAAAGGCGGTTTTGTCCACCTTCTGTTTGGATTAAGGGAACCCTTCCTAAGCACCTGTTTGTTCGGGATGGATTAGCCCTTCCCCGTGAAACAGGCGCCGGTGACTTCGGGGGCACCTTACGAAACGGATTCACCCGTTTCAGTCGGCGCACCTTTGTCTGCTTGTGACCTTGAGTGGCACCTCTCGAAACGGATTTATCAGTTTCGTTCAGCGCACCTTTCTCACTAGCTCCAAACAGAAAGCGGTTCTATCCGCTTTCGGTTTGGAGCTAGGCAGAGCCCCGCATTACCGCAGTAAGGCTAGATACTCTGAGAGGTCGCCCGGTATCTCAGAGGCACCGTTGGAGACACCTGTTTAAGGCACAGGATGTCATACACTCATCAGAACGGTATGCTAACACCTTGAGTTAAGCCTTGTGTTCATCTTAGCTTCGGATCCCGGTCCATACGGTGGCAACAAGAGGTGCCGATAACCACCAACTCTAGCGCATGTTCCATAAGATCCTACTGGGCCTAACCACAACGACGATGTGTGAACACAGCGGGGACTTAACCTCATAGTGATGGGAGAGGCAAAAATGAGCTATTTCCGACTGCCACAGAAACCAATTGGTGTCTACGCTAGTTTGGGACACAACTACATAAATATGTCAGGTTGGCGGCAACATCCTGGACGAGAGAACAAACCAGATGATTCCCCAATACTCATTTAACAAAAACTTTGAGGTAAAAATTCCAGATCGAAGTGAGTGGCAGCAACCCGATCTCCCCGGCACGGTTGGAGACATTATCTGGTATACGGATGGTTCAAAACCGAGCAGGGAACTGAAGCGGGCGTGTACAGTAAAATAAGGAATTCACAATTCACCATTCCACTAGGAACACACAGTTCTGTATTTCAAACGGAAATATATGCTTTACTGCACTGTGCAAAAGAAAATAACAGAAGGGCTTATAAAAACAAGCGGATCTGCATAATAACAGACAGCCAAGCGTCACTGGGGGCACTAGTAAACCCCAAGGTACCGTCCAAGCTGACATGGGAATGCCAAAAAGAACTGGTCCTGGGAGAACGCAACAAAGTAACTCTCTTGTGGGTACCAGGACATTCGGGAATAGAAGGCAACGAAAAAGCGTATTAGCTAGCAAGACAGATTTAATCCACACCACACTTTGGACCAGAACCTGCCCTTGGAGTGACCAAAACCACAGCACGAGGGCAAACCAGGGAAGGGATCCAAAACAAACACGAGGAATACTGGGGAAACCTTAGTAGAATTAGACATGGAAAAAGCTTCATAATAGTCCACAGTACAGGCCCCCCCCTGGCAAGTTGATTACCACATACTTTATAATTCGTGAGGAACTTCGTTTCGACGAGTCTACCACACTTTTTCTCTGCGACTTTTCTCGATTCCTCCGCTTTTCCGCTCGAAAAAGCCCTATATTATGGCGATTCCCTAAGGTTCTAAAAAGTCACGACCACAACTTTTTTTTTAGCTAAAGTTACTGGAAATTTTGTTAAAAATGTGAATTTAAACTTGTCCGACAAAAATTTGTCCGACTTTTTCATGTCTACCGCTCGAAACATGTCCAAATGACAGGGTATTGAAAACCGATCACCACATAGGTAATTTTTGGTAAAATTAATTGTAAATAATTTATAAAATACCATTTTATGTTTGTCCGACAAATTTTAAGCCGCATTTTTTCAGTCCGACAGCTGGAAATTGGAATTTTGACGCGGTATAAAAAATCGTTGACCACAAACCTAATTTTCACTTTTTTTTCTTTTAAATTTATTGTAGAAAATAGTGATACACCTGTCCGACAATTTAGTGTCCGCATATTATTAAAAAATCATTAAATACGATGTAAGGGGCCATCCGTTAAATTACGTCACATTTTAAGGGGGGAGGGGTGTAGAGGATTGTGACATTGTGTGACAAGGAGTATGGGAGGGTTATCAGCTTTGTGACATCACGTGTAAAAATCTACATTTCTCTTACTCTTTCTATATACTTATAAGGCTTAAGTAGATTTTATTCGTTGGTGACTTCACGCCTGCTGTTCTGCCATTTCGCGCGGCCGTTGTCCGTGAGTATGAAGGGTAAAAAATAACCAGCACCATCTCCAATGAATTTTAGTCCGGTGTAGAACTGTTTTGATTATTTTTAGACGTACAATTTCAAAACGTGACGTCGCACTAGGGAATAGAGGGTCTCACAAATGTGACGTGTTGTGACAGGAGCGGGGTGGGGGTCAAAAAATCATGAAATTCGTGTGACATATACAAAATTTAAAATATTTAAACTATTCCCTCTTATAATATTTTAAAGTTCCCGCCTCATTTTACCTTCAAAAATAATAAAAACTACATAAACATAATTCTTGCAGTGTTCCGTAACACCTCGTATTAAAACAGGGATCCTAGTTTAACACCTTTTCGTTGGAAATCAGGTTCACAAAAGTTTCTATGGTAACAACAATGCAACGTACACTGTAACGTGCTGTAACTGTCTCGGGTTAAGTACTTTACGCTCCGAAAGTCAAAAGTACTCACAGTGTTAAATCAAACCAGTGCATTGAATCTTAGTTAAAATGGAGTGTTTTTTATGTAATTCTTTAAAAACAAACAAAAAAAAAATCATTTTTTTTAAAGGTAAAACATTAGTAATGATAAAATGCATATTAAAAAACGCTCTTTTAAACTGCAATTTTTTTTATATATTTATTAAAAAACTGTACAAATTAAAAGACATCATTAAAAACCTATCGCGGATACCCATGAAAAAAAAAACAAATGAGGGTTAAAAGTAAACATTATGACAGTTTGGTGACAATAATTTTTCTTTCTTGAGTAATTATTATTGGCAATTATAAATATATGTACAAAAGTTTTACAAAATTTTTTTATCTTTTTTTTTGTCGGACTAACGATTTGCGGATATATTTTTGTCGAACAATATATGTTTTTCCTTTAAAAAATACTTTTATTTCGTGTGTTATTTTTGTCCGACATGTGGTAAACGATTTTTTATACCCCGTCAAAATTCCAATTTCCAGCTGTCGGACTGAAAAAATGCGGCTTGAAATTTGTCGAACAACCATAGGATACTATTTTATAAATATTTTACAATCAATTTTACCAAAAATTACCTATGTGGTGATCGGTTTTTAATACCCTGTCATTTGGGCATGTTTCGAGCGGTAGACATGAAAAAGTCGGACAAATTTTTGTCGGATAAGTTTAAATTCATATTTTTAACAAAATTTCCAGTAACTTAAGCTAAAAAAAAAGTTGTGGTCGTGACTTTTCCGAACCTTAGGAATTCGCCATAATATAGGGCTTTTTCGAGCGGAAAAGCGGAGGAATCGAAAAAATTCGCAGAGGAAAAATGTGGTAGACTCGTCGAAACGAAGTTCCTCACGAATTATAAAGTATGTGGTAATCAACTTGCCAGGGGGGGCCTGTACTGTGGACTATAAGGGGCCCATCCAAAAGAACGAAGGGAGAAGTACTCAGACAAAGTAGGAAAAGACTTCGCATAACATGCAAGGCATGATAACCTAAGAGGACAAAAAGATAGGCTCATACAATGGGGACCCAAGTTGCAGAATGTGCGACGGGGAGGGGGGGAAGAAACAGCCTACCATATCCTGTGCGAATGTGAAGCATTAAATCACAAAAGACAGGCATTATTTGGGAAACCGGAAATGAGCCCACAGGAATATATCAACCAACCACTCTCGGGGTTATACAGACTTGTGGAAGGAACAAGAGAGGATTGGTATAAAAAGTAATGGGAGATTAGGCACAAAAAGCCCAAGAGACTGCGCTGCCTCCGGTAGTGAATCAAGATGGCTCCCAAAGAAGAAGAAGAAATGATGCCTTAATGGCTCTGTATTTCTCATGTTTGTCCAGCGGTACGAAGATCCTGAGTTCGATTCTACAGAACTCAAGAACTCTTTTTATTAAAAACAGACACTTTTTATACTTACTTTCTAAGCTTTAAAATCGTTTATTCACTATTGATATTGCACTTCACTTTTATAGTGCTGACCAGGTTTATAAATTTATTTATTTACGAAAAATAAATAAATTTTATAAGTAATCTTATACCTCTCCCATGGCTTTGAAACCTCGTTTTATGTGGCCGCCAGATGTCGTTGTCATTACTTTTTTGATAAACTAACAATTATAGAGCAGTACAAAAACGAAACAATTAGAGTTAAGTAGGAAAATAAAACAAATTTATGGCATTGAAACATTTACTTATAAAAAAACAGAGCCTTTTACATCGACTTAGCACACATACAGTCGCTTGTTTATTGTGAATACGGGCCCATAATCTTAATACAATAAACAAAAACAAATACAACCCTCAGTAAATTTGCAAAATATAATGATAAATGATAGTTAATTATGGCTTCATTTAGCATAATACGTCAATTATTACAAAACATATATTGATAGAAATTTTGCCCTTAAAAAAAAATGAATTTTGAAGAAAAACTCCAAGAAATTGAGAGAAAGCATTAACAAATTTGCAGATAAAAACTAGATATATTTTCTCGTATTTCTGTAATAAGCTTTATCTGTCTTAAGATTATGGACCACAACATTCGTTTCCTTAACTATGAAGTGCGTAAAACGTCGTTAAAATTAACGAAAGTGCGTTTTGACCGATCCTAAAACACTATTCTTCTTTTGTGTGGAAAATAGACATTATAAGGCACTCATTTATATCATAACTCCTTTTTAAAGTTGGGCCCATTATCACATTTTCATCGGTATAATTTCACTGTAATTACCTGAATTTTATCCGTAAATCCAGGTGTTTCAAGTCAGGCAAACTAAGAGGCCATACAATAAACCTCCGAAAAAAAATACAGCAAGTTGAAAATACTTTGTTTAAATAACTTTTAGCAAAATAAGCTATTTAATAACTAAGTAAGATAAAGGAGTGGGGTTAACAAAGTATTATTTTTCACATTGTTTAATTCAATTAATGGGCCCAACGACACGGTACCTTGGTATCTATGTAAAATGTTTCTATTTAATAACTTTTAACGTTTTAAGAAGCACTTTAAGAAAACTTATTCTAAAAATGTGTACAATTTATATAAAAAAATTAGAAAAGTGAGCAAACAAAAATAGTAATTCAATAAGACTAATAAAATAGGCGGGACCTTTAATCTATGAAAATATCGGAACCTTTCTGATGTTTGTATACAGTGTTGTTTAATTAATAGTTTTATTTGGCATCAATGTCTGCCTTAAGCGGGATGAAAATTATTTTAAAAAAATCCGAAAAAACCAAAAAGTGAAGTTGTTTCTAAACTAAAAGTATCAAAAAGTTATTAAAAAAGTTTTTCTAAATGCAATTTTTAGCTCATATGCAAAATTTTAAATGTATAAAATAGTTTGTGAGGCAAAATTAATTTTTTTTAACCCCGTATTAAGTAACATTATAAAATATCTATTTTTAAACAGGTAGTTTGTGCCTAAAAGTGATATATTTTAGTATTAAGAAAATAGTTTGATTAAAAAGAGTCAAATTAAAAAAAAAAACAAAACAAAAATTTAACGCATTTAAAAAAAAAAAATAATTAAAGAAAAAAAAAATATATATATATATATATATATATATATATATATATATATATATATATATATATATATATATATATATATATATATATATATATATATATATATATATATATATATATATAATATATATATATATATATATATATACAGGGTGTAAGAAGTATGATGCTCATCATTTTAATGGGCGATAGTGGAGATCAAAATAAGTCGAAAAGTTTATATGACATATGTGTCTAAACTTGACAGATTTTTGTCTAAACGATGTTAAAGTCATGCACTTTGAAAGCAGTTATTTCTGTTTACCGTAACAACTGGGAACTTTTGTCTTAATCGCTTATCAGTAGATTGATTTGATAAAAAAATAAACTAAATTTTAAATGCTTTAGTCTACAAATAAAAAAAATAAATAATTTTTCAACAATTGTTCTCCCGGTTAAAAACTTAAAAAACAATTGGCAACAGAGCTATCATTGTGCGTAGTCAGTTGTCCAAAGAAGCTTACCGATCCGGCCACGATATTTTTGTTTGTTTTTAAATCGGGAAAATATGCCGATATGTTTTAAATTCAAGACAAACGTATTGCATGTGTACCAAAGAGTGATAAAAACGGAATGTGTGCAATCGAGAAATCTTATTCTTTAAGCAAAACAAAAAAGTGCTGTTTTAAAACATAATAATTTGTGTACTTAAAATGGATATTAAGCCCATTCTTGTGGTAAGTACAATTATTTTTTAGTTACAAATAAAAACCAAACAATAATTAATTGTTTTGGTAATTGTCTAGAAAGTGGCCGCAACTCGGATTTTGGCGGAAACGTTTCGTTTTCGAGATATCCATCATCAAAGTTGAAAATCAAACTAACCTCATTTACACTATTCCTCCTTCTTTTTGTACAGAATTCTTGATTTTTACACTAAATTGGAACACAATAGTTAATAAACACCTTTTAAAAGCTTGTTTTTATATTTATTTTATACCTATTTTTCATTTAATTGTAAAAATTCACTTTCAAACGCTGCAACCAGGTATACAATATATACAACATGGCCGCCTCGTTTGAGAATGATACTTGGCAATTTAATAAGGAAAAAGGTGTAAAATAAACAAAAAAACGTTTTTAAAAGGTGTTTATAAAATATTGTGTGCCACTTTAGTGTAAAAATCAAGAATTGCTTACAAAAAGAAGGGAATATAGGTAAATGAGGTAAGTTTGATCAAGTTTAAAGATGGATATTCGTAAACGAAACGTTTCCGAAATTTTCAGATTCGTGATCAGCGCCCCAAAAACCCTTATCCAAATTTGGTCAAAATCGGACTTGCGGCCACTTTAGACAATACCATTGTTTTTTACTTAAATTTAATATCAAAATAAGTTGCAGGAAGTAATTTTTATTATTTGTATGTACTTAAATTAACATCTCCTTAAAAAAGCGTAAACATGCAAGAACACAAAAAACGTTCAAAGTTGAGAGTCGCTTCAATAAAACAGGCGTGGTGTTGCAACTTTTTAAACTTTGAAACCGTATTTCGAAAACAATTAACTTTTAACTATGTTTTTTTTAGGAGCTCTAGCATTTGTTATACTTTTAAGAATTACACTTATAAATACCTGATAAAAACTTCAAAGTTCTATTTGTTCGTTGGTTCTTCAAAAAAAATCAAAAATGCATAAAAATCAAACCGTAAAACCAGTAAATCCTTAAGGGAAAATTTTTTATATTTCTTTTATGTACAAATACAATGTAATATATGACTCCATATAAAATTAAATTTCATTGGCATAAACTTAACTCTGGATATTTTGTACAAGTATTTCAAGACCTTGATATCTTGTAAAAATTTCTATAGTAACTGTCATCATCCAACTGGTTGAAATTCCCGCCTATTTTATTAGTCCTTATATCAACTGGAACCTAAGAATACTATCAATCTAGGAATTCCTAATAATAAAAAACTAGACAAATAAGCGCTTTTATATTTACAAATTATACAAACAAAATAGAAAACAAGGTATGCATATCCATAAATAATGTCTTACGAATGTGTAATATATCTACAAAATAAGGAAAGTATATACATCGTGTCCAAAATTGTAATTATTTAGGTTTTTTTTTATACATTTAGGATACCTTTTAATATTTTTTTGCTAAATATCCCTTTTACATATTTTGTATGTACTATTTGACTAAATAGCTATCATTTATGTCTTTCTCAATTTTTCCGTAGAATCTAAAAAAAAACTTGTTTTAAATTGCCTTTTACCTAAAAAAAGGAATTTTCAGGTATCAAGAAAGATATTTTTTGCTAAATTTTTTTTTTTTTTTTTTTTTTTTTTTTTTTTTTTTTTTTTTTTTTTTTTTTTTTTTTTTTTTTTTTTTTTTTTTTTTTTTTTTTTTTTTTTTTTTTTTTTTTTTTTTTTTTTTTTTTTTTTTTTTTTTTTTTTTTTTTTTTTTTTTTTTTTTTTTTTTTTTTTTTTTTTTTTTTTTTTTTTTTTTTTTTTTTTTTTTTTTTTTTTTTTTTTTTTTTTTTTTTTTTTTTTTTTTTTTTTTTTTTTTTTTTTTTTTTTTTTTTTTCCCCCCTTAAAAATTTTTTCAATTTTTTCAAAAAAAAGAATTTTAAAAAAAATTTAAGAAAAGATACTTTTTTTGCTCAAAATCTTTCTCTTGATAAACACTAAAAATCTTCCTGAAAATGAGCTGCAACATTTTTGTTATTCCCACAAACGGTCATAATCTTCCGAAATTTTTGATAAAAGGACTTTTATTCATAAAACGTGCAGGAAAAATTTGATTTAATAAAAAATTTTCAGAATCATTGAGGAATGGGAATAATCTTTTCGATTATTCACTTTCTAATCTATAATTTTTTTTCAATACTTATACATTTTTCGTTAAAATATTGGTCAATTATAATTGAACGAGTGTTTATCGATAAATGTTTATTTATTGAAAATGGTCGCTTTTACAGAACAAGATTTTTTTCACAAAAAAGTATTTATATCTAAAGTCCAAAATTTCTGTCAGTGACTCATTTAATACCGGCCACCCAACCGACGAAGCGGCTGAATACAAATCTAACACTAGTAAATGATTTTTAAGGCTATGATATACTTTTCCGGTCAAATAACAGTGAACCGGCCAAAAGTTTCATCGCCACGTTGTCATAATTCGCAAGAATAAATCACCAGCCCGCGATCGCACTTAAAATAGCACGCCAATATGAATTGAAATCATTGTTATCGGGAAGACAATAAAAGTGGCAACACACATTCCTTAGTTTACAACTTGAAGAGACTTGAAAATAAGCGTATCGACAGGGTTTTCGTGCAGTTCGATGATTTTATTTAGTTATTATTGATTATGGACAGATTTTGTAAGTTTAAATTTTAATTGCTATACAGGGTATTTTTTAAATATTATAAATTTCTAATAATTGTAGTATATAGAATTGTTTTGTGCCAATTTTATAATAGTTTATCTTATTTAGTGTATATAATTGTATATAAAGATTTAGTGTTGTTAAGTGCTTTTAATTCTGTAAACTATGAATATTAACCAACCTTTTAGTTATCGCCTATAAAAACTAAACGTTAAAAGAACGAATAATGGTTAAAAATGTTTACCATGGGTTCGGGAACGAAATCCAAAACTAACCACTTTGGATGCAGAGATGATGTGCAACTTTAACAAAAGTTAATTCGCGTACGGTATTCAGAGTTTTAAAAGGCAAAAAAATCAATATTAGTAATTATGCGGATACTGGAAAAATGCGATTTTTTCGCTATTTTTTGCACACTTTTTACTTTTCGATTGTTAAACATGAATCAGAAGCTGTTTTTTGGCTGCCTCTTATAGTATTTAAAAATAATAATAATTGAATTGTTTAATTCCATTTTACAATTTCCTTTTTAAATTTGTCATTTAGAAAACCCAAATTTAAAAAAACCCTTTTTTTTTAAAATTTTTTTAAAAAAAAAACACTTAAAAAAAGAAGGAAAAAACCTTAATTTTTTAATAAAAAGTAGGTAAAAAGTTTACTCCAATTTTTAACCGAAATTTAAAAATTTGACCTTTACCAGGTTGAAAGTTTTCTTTTTTCTTTTTAGGTTGGGGAAAAGCCGTAAAACCACAATTTTAATCAAAAAACCGATTAAAACTTTAAAAAAGGAACAGAAAGCCCGGGAAAAGTTTTTTTGGTTTCCAAGGATATTCAAGCTTTTTTTTCCTTAAAAATGGTTTTTTAAAGCCGGGGGGTGAATATTATTTAAATTGAAGCAAATCGGTGGTAAAATTGGAAGTGGTTTTTAATTGGTTATCTTCTCCTTTTTTACATTTTTTTTTTTTTATTTAAAGTTTTTTTTTTTTTAAAATTTTTTAAAAAAAAAAATTCAAAAAAAAAAAAAAAAAAAATTTTTTTTTTTAAAAAAAAAAAAAAATTTTTTTCGAAAAAAAAAAATTTTTTAAAATTTTTTTCATGAAAAAAAAAAAATTTTTTTAAAAATTTTAAACAAAAAAATTTTTATATTTTTTTTTTAATGAAAATTAATACCAAAAAATATTTTTAAAAAAAATTAAAAAAAATTTTAAAAAAAAATTTTTTTTTTTTTTAAAAAAAAATTTTATTTTTTAAAAAATTTTTTCTTTTTTTCCCCCAAAATAAATAAAAAATTTTTTTTTTTTTTTAAAAAAAACCCCCCAAAAGGGGTTTTGGAAAAAATTTTGTTTACCCAAAATTTTTAAAATTTTTAAAATAAAAAAAATTTTAAAAAAAATTTTTTTAAAAAAAAAAATTTAATTTTTTTTTTAAAATGAAAATTTTGGGAAAAAATTTTAAATTTTTTGGGAAAAAAATTTAAAAAAAATTTTAAAATTTTGAAAATAAAAATTTTTTTTGGGGGGCAAAAAAATTTTTTTTTTTAAAACCCCCGAAAAAAAAATTTTTTCTTTTTAACAAAAATTTTTTTTAAATTTGGGGGGGGCCCGGGAAAAATTTTAAAAAAAAAATTTTTTTTAAAAAATTTTTACTTTAAAAAACCCCCTTTTTTCCCTTTTTTTTTTTTTTTCCCCAAATTTTTTTTTTTTTTTCCCGTTTTCCCAAAAACGCTTATTTTTTTTAAAAATTGGGGAATTATTTTTAATTAAATTTTAAAAAAATTTTAAAATTTTTTTTTTTTAAACTTAAATACATGGTTGTTGCCAGATTGTTATAGTGTTTTCTTCCAGAATTGGATGAGAATAATTTGTCATTTTTATTTTTAATTTTTAAAAAACTGTAATGTAACAATCAATGAAACAATTAAAAAAAAAATTTTTGGTTTTTTTTTTTAAAAAAAAAAAATTTGAAAATTTTTTTTTAAATTATATTGGGGCCAAAACCTATTTTTAAATTTAAAATTTTAACTGTTTGTTTAAATTTTTTCCCCAAAGTCAAATTTTTTAAATAAAATTTTGGTAAAATTTAAAAAAAACCTAAGAAAGTTTCGTAAACCACCTTAAGGCCCCCCCTTAAAAAAAAATTTTTTTAACCGTTTTTTTTTTTCAATTCAAATATTTTTCTTAAGTGTTTTTAGTAAATCTACGGGAAAATACACAAGAATGCTTTTTCACATAATTTCTTTTAAATGCCAGAAAAAAAAAAAATGTTCCCGTAACCTGTTTGGGAAATTTTTTGTATAAGAAAAAAAAACTTTTCGTAATAGGATCCTTAAAAAAAATAATTTCAATTTTGAACGCCGTCTTAAGAAAAGACAAAATGATTCCTTTTTTGGACGGATTTTTTTTCCCTAAAATAACCCTTTCACCCATAAAGATTTAAAACTATCTGTAATATTTTTAAAATTTATCATACATTTTTATATCTAAAGCATTGTGCAGGATAAAAGACTATCTACTAAGCGTAATCAAAATTTTGATTTTATTTAAACCATCTAAGTATACAAAGAAAATCGCAGAAATTCTTGACTAAATTTTTTTTAAAATTTTTTTAATAATTTAAATCCAAAAAAATTTTAGTTTTAAAAAAAAAATAACATCATGCGTATTTTTTTTTTTAAAAGGTTTTTTTTTTAATTTTTTTAAAAAATTTTTTTTTTTTTTCAAATTTAATATAAAAAAAAAATTTAAAAACAAGTAAAAAAAAAAAAGGAAAAAAAAAAAAAATGGCCCCGTTAGTAATACTCTTTCTAATGCCTAATGATAAACACTGTTCAATGAGAAAAAAAAATAGGCTGCAGAATATAGTTAATATGAACTAATTCATTTTATTTTCCCGATATTCCAACCAGTAGCATATATTATTTACTACAAAAAGTGGAGAGGGTCGATAAAATTCGGCCTTTTCAATTTTATATTTATAATATCTTTATTTACATCAAAGAATTGGAAAAAAATGGGGAAGGAAATACCGAAAAACCTTCAAATTTATTTTTTTTTAAAATTTTTCCTTTCTTTTTTTTTAAAAAAATATTGCCTTTTTTCACCCATATATATATATATATATATATATATATATATATATATATATATATATATATATATTTTTTAAATTAAAAATATAAAAATTTATTTTTTTGGGGTTATCCTAATGAGGTGGCATAAATGAATCTTGCCCGGGTGTTCAAAGCCATATCCACAACTTAATTTCTTTAAAATAAAAAAAAAAAGTTTTTTTTGGCATTTAAATTAAAAAAAATATTTTTAAAAAAACCCCATTTTAGAATTGTTCATTTAAACCCCCCAAAAAATTTTTTGGAAAATTTATAAAAAAATTTTTTTTCCCCCCTTTTTTTCAAACTTTTTAAAAAAAAACCCAAAAATTTTTAGCCTTAAAAACCCCAGTAAAAAAAGAAAAAAATTCTTTTAAACCAAAAACCCTTTTTTTATTTTTAAAAAAAATTTTAAAAAAATTCAAAACTATTTAAATAACCCCAAAAAATTTAAAAAAAAAACCCAAACAAATTTTTCAAAAAAAAAAAAGACAAAAAATAAAACATCGAATGTTGTTTATAGTATTCCTTGTTCTGAATGTGATATTGTATATATAGGACAAACCTCTAGGGTTCTAAAAGATAAAAAAAAAAGGACTGATACCCCAATAAACTAAATTTGTTGTTTAACTAGTCAGTCAAGACTACCCTTCTCTCTTTATATATATATATATATATATATATATATATATATATATATATATATATATATATATATATATATATATATATATATATATATATATATATTTAATTACAATTAATAAGCTTATAAACTAAGATTTATTTATTTTGGCGCGTTGAGCGCATTATGAATTTTTTTTTAAATAAGAGATCAAAAATCGTGTAAAATGCAAAAATTCAATAAAAATAGCAAGTTTATACTCTGTTTCATTGCAACCGATAGTCATCAAATTTTACGGAATGGTTTAAGAATCGTAAACCATAGGCGCGCTGGTATATGTATCTTTATATATTTATATATCTAGATATAGTTATCCCTAACTGCAAATAATAAGGTTAATAAATATTAAAAGTATTCGGATTTCTTGTGTTGTGTCAACTAAAATTATACCGATTTTCTATCCTAATATTTTTATTATTTACTTTACTTATTTTTTGTATACGATTGCACGGTTTAATGTTCTGTTTTTATATTTGTTGAGAACAACACAAAATAATGTAAATACATTTAAATATTGATCATTCCATAACTAAAATAAATATTTGAATAAAATATATATTCCAAGAAGTTGTTAGGCCTAATTCAATCTGCCTTCCTAATTACGTACCGACGGCCATTATTTGGCAGACCAATTAGGTTTGATTACTGTCTACCTGTGATAGTCCTTATTTGGCAAATTAATAATCTTTCTAAATGTGCAATTGCGTAGTTCTTATAAATTGTTACAGTGTTACAGTTACCAAAATGGCTTGTTCAACAACACGTGCACACTTCGTCCATTCAACATTAAACGAAAAGCTTATTGTTAAAAACGTATTCGATTATATCACAAATGAGCAAAACTGTGATTTAAGTGTGGATGATAGAGTTGAAAAATGTGCTTTATTGACCGAAGTTGGAAAAGCGACAGTTTACAAAATTATAAAACAAGAAAGAGGGAGGTATAGCGTCACCAAAAAAGCGACCAGGCAAAAAGAACTTTAGATGACACAAAGCAAGCAATTAGACGTATCGTAACAAACACCAGCCCAAGCGTAAGCCACTGTCAAGGGTTTTATACAAGGAAGTTTAAAGGTGTATGGAAGCCCAATACTGTAGAACAAAATTGTCCAGGCGTGCAGGCCACCGGGAATAGGGGGGTTGGCCCCGCGGAATTTGCGCAATGAATAGTAGGTCAGGGCCGGATTTCCATAATTCTTTGTTACTATCTATAAAATTGACATCATCAAATGTCAAATTCCAACATTCCCTTTTTTTAATTTTTTGCACAAAATTGTTGGTTATTAAAGGATACTTCTATAGAATATTTAAAATTATTGTGTAATATTAGATTTTATATCATCTGATATAATATGGAAAGAATAGATGGCGCCACTTTACTGCTTTCTATTTAAATGGTCGATATTTTTGGAAGTTTTGTATTTTTACCAAAAAATCTTTGTAAATAAATAAAAACACGATTTTTTAAAATAAATTTCAAACATTGTATGATAGTATTATGCAATGGCGGCTCGTGGGTTAAAAAGTAAGGGGTTGCAATCCTAATGTTTCTTTAAAAAAATAAATAAATTAATGAAAATAAATAGACAGACTTAAACATGGCTTTGTGGCACACATCCACGTGTGTTTTTTATAGAGCTTAGCATTAAATGTTCTGGTAAAACTCCTTTTTTTACTTGACACAGATTGTTTTATTTTTAAATGAGGAATTGGCCTTTTTTATTTCCGCTTTATCAGCTACCAGCCACCAAACGGCTCTGCAATTAAACTTTGCACCGAATTTATTTTAAACACACAAAAGATTTCTAATAAATGCAATTAAGTACTGAGCGATAACCAAAATAACAAATTATACTTCAATAAATCCTAAATCAGCCCGCGAGATAAACAAACGTTTGCACGGTTTGCACTTTAACTGCAAACCTCATGCCGCTTATGAGCGCCAAATGCCAAGATAGGCAACTCCATATACTTACGCTTACTGGTAATGAATCCAATTGGGTTTGAATTTTGATTGCAACCATCGCATCGGCATCGGCTTCGAGGATGCGACGCGCGGTTATATTAATGATATTTTAGCGAAAGCAGTCAAGTTATTTTAATAATTTGGCTGTTATTTCCAGATAATATAAATACAGATTTTTGAATTAAAAACAATGTGTAACTATGTAATGATTAAAATATATATTTTTAAAATTTTATTTTAAACCTTTTTTGGGGGTTGCGCAAACCTGCAAACCTAAGGAAGAGCCGCCACTGGTATTATGTACTTATCACCAATTTTGTGGTAAAAAAAGGGCAAGATAGTGTAAATGAGTTTAATCTAATCCTAAGATTCTGGTTGTACATTAAAAAGTGAAAATTTTTATAACTGCTTTTTAGGCATATACTTTTCACTAATAACAAACATTCATGAGATAGAATAACAGTGGTTAAAAATGTTTAGTAACCTTTGGTACCTGAGTACCCATTGTAACAGTATCCGTTAAATATTATGTGTTACAGTATGTCGCGCTTAAAAAGTTGATAATGCAAGATTAAGAAACCAAAATCTAATTTATTTTTAAACAAATGGTATTGTCTCGAAAGTTGCCTCCTCTCCGATTTTGATCAAATTTGGTATACAGGGGTTTTTTGGGGCACTGATTACAAATCTGAAAAAATATCTTCATCATCAAAGTTGAAAATTAAACTAACCTCATTTTCACTATATTCTCCCTTCTTTTTGTACACAATTCTTGATTTTTACACTAAAGTGGCACACGATATTTTATAAACACCTTGTATTTTTATTTATTTTACATCTTTTTTCCATTAAATTGCGAACTTTTAAGTTCAAAGGCAGCACATATTTGCTTAAAAATAAAAGTGTAAAAAAGGTGTAAAATAAACGTAAAAAAACCGTACCTTCATTCAATTAGAGGGACCTGTATATATTAAAATTTGCCTGGTCTGCCCAGTAATCAATAATTTTGATCCTTTAAAAGAGTGCACTAAATTATTAAATGAAATAAAAGTACCTAAATGTAAACCTTATTTCTTTTTAATAATCCACAGAAATACACAAACATTGTGGAAATCATCTAAAAGATAGTTAAGATTGCCTTACTTTTCTCACTAATATTTCCTATAAAATTTTCATTTTCTATTATTCATAATTGATATATTTTATTTATTCGGTTACCTAACGTTACGTCTTATAAGAAGCACCTAATTTAAATATAAAAAAAACTTACCTAAAGTTAAAAAGACGGGTATGATAATCTTACTCCGGCTCTAAATTATAATGTGTTTGCTAACTTCACACTGATTTATCAGTGTGTAAGTAGGCAACACATTAAATTATTTCGTGGAATTTGGTTATTGCGCAGAATCGGCGGGGCCAACCCTGACAGTTATTTTCATACTGGGCTGGACATTTTTTGATCGAATGGGCCATAGCGTTGGGCTTCCATACACCTTTAAACTTCCTTGGTTTTATAGCATTATTTTGGCCGACACGACGTTCTTTTGTTTTTCGACCCAAAGAGCTGCTTAATATTAGACCGGGGCCGGGAGGAGTACCGGCAGCATTCTAATTGTCTATTAAATCATTGTAAATTGAATTCCAAAATATTTATACCCGTACTAATACAAGAAGCTTATTAGCATAAATTTAAATATTTTATTCCTATCGCTTGCAACGAAACAGAGTATAAAGAATTTTTTTTTTTGGTACTAGCCATTTTGTTTTTTTACCAATTCATTGTAGATGTAAATAAAGATATTTAAACTTATTATATATTTTTACTAATATGAAGGGCAAAAAAAGGTCGAATTTTACCCACCTTCTTTAATGAAATAATGTAGGTAAAAAATTAAATGATTTCCCAAAATTATTTAATTTATTTTAAATCATGGGTGAGAGGGTTATTTTTTGTAATATTGAAAAAAATTAATATAATAATCACAGAAATAAATTATACTTTTGTGAAATTCGATAGTTTTTTTTAAGAAGTAAACCTGTTAAACATCAGTAAAAAGGGTTTTTTTCTGGTTAGTATAACAAAGCAAAAGACCAATATAGCGTCCATAAGAAAAACATCGAAATTAAAGCTGTAATGTAAAAATTGTTTTCTATAGAAAATTTTTTTGTGAAAATATTCCTACAGGTTTAAAGAAAATTGTAAACAAGAAAGTTACAGAGCTTTACAGAAAATGCGCGGTTTCAGTTTTTTCAAATTAAAAATGTTTAAAATCTTAATTTTTGTTAGCGTATTAAACTTCAAAAAAAAATCTCGCGCCGCGCCATATTTTAAATTACAGTGACCCAGTTCTCAGAGTTGCAGAAAATGTTTGTAAACCATAATTATCCCCTTCAATTTTTGGGAATAATTTCTAAATCACCCTACACATCTTATTGAACAGTTTTGCCATTAGACTGCATTCATTTTTTAATAAATATATCGCTTAATTTTTTTTACATCTATAAATTGTATATAAGACACGTTACAGAACAAGTCTATTAAAACTAATACATAGCTAAAAAGAATGCACAAAAAACCTTAGCGAAAACAGTACTTAACCTAACAAATGTGCTTTGAAGGCTCACAACCGAAATTTCATTAGCAACTTAATGATTACATCAAATGACCAGTCCAAAAAAATAACTTAAAATTTAAAAATACGTAAATTATATATATATATATATATATATATATATATATATATATATATATATATATATATATATATATATATATATATATATATATATATATATATATATATATATATATATATATATATATATATATATATATATATATATTTTAATTTATATGTTTTTTAAACTGTATGAAGCTACTTAAAATACTGTCATTTTTCGGCATTTAATAAAAAATATGGAAAAGAAAAAAAACCTAAGCTTTAATAATAATCGAAAAATAAAGGAATTTAATTTGTTTTTTTTTCGAAAAATATTTGTTGAATATTATTTTTTTCAATAATAAAAAAAATCTTACAATTTCTTATTAAAAATTATTTAATTAAAACTAAACTCTCTCACAGTCAACGTGTTTTCTATAGGCATTTTACAAAACTTTAGTCAGAAATGTCTTATGGTGATATTTAAAATTAAAATGTAAAGTATTTTATCATTTATATTTACTATGACCGTCCCAATGTAATATTTTACATGACAAAAAAAAGGACAAATATTGTCTTTACACTTTAGCTGTAGTAATATTATTTTTCGAAAATTAATTTTAAAAAGTTGTACAACAAAGTCAACTTAATTATAGCTGCGTGGTCCTAATATAAACAGGGTTCTTAGCAAGTTTGTACTTAATGAAATTCCAGTTTTTTCTTTAATTTTTTTATGAAAAGAAGAACAAATTATATCTATTTTATATCAGAACACAACATTTGGTTATCTGTAGGTGCGACTTCACCATTTTATTTTATAAGCAATATTCAATTATGCGAGCATTTAAAAAAAATGTTTGAGCCATAAATCTATTTTTTGAAGCAAAGCAATCCTTGTGAATCAGTAAACATGTAAAATTAAAAAAATAATAAATATCGATAATTGTAACTTATAAATTTTATGAATGCATAACCGCTTTATTAACTTTAGAAAATATATTATTAAGTCTAAAATGGCGATTCTGGTTAGAAGTAGTAGTGGTTAGAATTTGTAAGAATAGTCCATGTCTAAAGGTGAAATATTGCCATAAAAAATGGTGAACTTATAACAAAATATCTTTATAAAAGTTAAGGCTTTGCCTTTTAATGAACTATTTTAAAATAAAACAAAAAAGACAAGTTAATTAACCAGCCTTACTATAGATAAATATAAAAAAGGTATTCTCTGACAAACATATAATGTTATCTTTGTTTCGCATACAGGGTGATTCCTAACTAAGTTGAGACTTTTTTAAACTGTATATAAAACTCGTTAAAATAAGCAACCTTTTTAAATATTTTTTTCAAAAACCCAAAAATCACAAAGCTACATAAATTTATTTGAAAGTGTGTCTAGTGCGGGCCTGGGCATAAAAAGATAGTTTATTTCTTATTTACATTTGTTTGTCTTGTTAATCACGCAGTATGAATCAGTCGCATGCCTTTGCCGGACGAGGCGAGGATTAATTTTAATTCTAAATCACTGTTAAGGCGCGAAAATGGCACAATCCAAAAACAATGAATACGTGGATAGGTTCCTCATTTATGGAGAGTGTCGTTAATCCGCGACCGTTGCTTTGAGATTGCACGCGCGACGGTTTTCCTTGCATGTCAGGTCGGTTTAAGTCAAAAAAAGTGTGGACAACATTGCAGGAAAATCACGTTCAATTTGTCAAAGCACTACAGCCCGAAGACTTCTTGGGGGTTTCGACACACTAAATGAATGCAAGTTCCTTATTTTTTTAGCATTTAAGTTATTTTAAAAAGTTGTTTATTTTAATGAGTTCTATATACAGTTAAAAAAAGGGTAAACCTAGGAATTACCTTGTATAACAACAATCGGCGTTGGTCGCTGTATTTCTTAACTTGCATCAATTTGCTAAAAGAATAATAATTAGATATACGGGGAACGTTTTATAAATATCTGAATTGTGTGTGATAAGTTTTGATTTTTTTATTCTTGTTAAAGGAATTGAGAAAAAATATTGCTTTTGTGTGGAAAGTGATTAAATAATTTTCCAGGTCAACATTCAAAATTTTCTGACTATTGTTACATTATCGCTTTCCTGACCTTTTCCCGAGGTAAAACAATTCCCTGATTTTTACATGTTTTCCAAGTCGCTGAGAACCCTGATAAATTATTTTTTTAACATCTTTACTTTGGGCCGTTTTTTAGTTTTAGTTAGTTCTGAATAAGAAGTTTTTTCTTATTTTAGAACAAAGCAAGAAGGCTTAAAATCTTTGTGCCAATGTACCGTGTGTGTCTAAAATAAGGTAAGAGGCAGTTTATTGACAGGGGACTTAAATATTCGGAGATTTAGGGAAAAAGGCTTCTACAGACAGCAGGTTCCAAATTCAAGATACCCTTGGAATTAAAAAATGGACCTAGTGGAATGTTCGGGGCTTCCTGAGGTAGACTTTAAAGGGATGCATAAAAGTAAATGCTACCGGCCCTCATCAAGTAACATTTAGGAAAATTTTTGGTAAAGTGCAACAATGTAATTCACTAAGCTATAGTAAATTATGTAGAGTCACCATTTTGACAAGAAGGTTATCTTATGCAAGTGTCCACGTAACAGCGTTGCTAATGTGATGAATAATTATTACTTTTGGGTACAATTATTTATTGGGTAGCGGAAAAATGAAGGATTTGAATTTGAAAGTCCGATTTTTTCCTGGGGGAAACCTAAAAAATTCAACGTTTTTTCGCAAATTCCAAAAATGAACAGTTTCTTTACAAAAGTGTTTTACTTCAGGCCAATAGCATCGGGTATGTATTTGGTGTGGGTTCTATGGCTTTCATTTTAGATAAAAATATTAAACATTCTATAACCGCTACTGTGTACTTATTTGTGGAAAAAAATCAAATAATCAGACAGGGATATCACAATGGACAGAATAGTAGTTGTAAAAAGAATGTAAAGGGATACATTAGCTCTTCTAAATAAAGAATAGTTTATTATTTTATATTGAGGAAAAGTAATACTCGCGCGTTCGTATTTAACAGCCGAACGGAGTGAGGCTGGTACAGGATGGCCGTCCAT